>JASAMV010007794.1:0-33827 GCA_030248065.1 Rhynchonema sp. JSB1_4 | reverse complement strand
GGTATTTCAGCTCACTGCGATTTCTTCAAAAAAACTGCTGAGTTAGCCCTCCTCCTTCTGTTCGTGACAGTAATAAACACTTCCAATCCAAAAAACTTCTGATATTAGAAATCGTGAACACACTCACTCACCCTGTGATAGAGACTCTCATCATCCCTTGAGCGTTCTTCCAGCATCTCCTGTTCCTCCTCCACGTCCACAATGTCTGCGTCCTAAGGGTGTAACGGAAACTGCCATAATTTGTGTTTGCCAGCATACTTTTTGGTCCAACCGGACAGGAGGTGGTGCAACAGGTCATCGTCAGTGTAGTGTGATGGCCAAGGTGACAAATACGAGAAACCGACATTTTTCGCTCCATTTCCCCCATACTATTGCCCAATAATCATTCCATCCACCGACCCACGTACCTCTTTGAGCACAGTGCTTGATCCGACCCTGGCCAACGAGCCATCCGCATCCACATAAAAGTCCGTGTGTCTGTGCACCAATTTTTGGTGTGGTCCAGCTGGTGTGCCGCAGCTGCTATGTGCTGGCTGCTCCGGCAGTCTTGACGATGTGATGTCAACCTCCATTGAGTAGTGGTAGTCTGCAATGCGATTTCTGATCTAAATTTTCGATGAATTTACTGTTTAATACCAAAATATACACGGCTTTTTATATTAAACAAGGAAAAGTGGACAACAATCCATATTTTACGCTCGAATTGATATGTTTGTGTATGACTTCCAAACTATTGACTGAAAACTGCAACATTGCTGGGCAGTTGAATGAGTCACCCGGTTTTTACATTCAACGTTTTGCGAACACGTGTGAATACATAGCTGTGGAGACCTCCCTTACCCCTTGTTGTGACTAACAATAATGATTTGATGTGAATTTCCACACACAGCCCCACATTTTGTGCAAAAAAAATCAGAAGCTAGCCTCCGGTATTGGGATCGGTTTCGGTGTGACACTTTCGGTGCACGACAGTCCCGTGGTGGTCATCCTCTGTGACGTCGAACGAACTTGTGTTGAGGGGCATTTTTGTCTCGAATTTTTAGATTTTTTGTTTCGCAAGTACGGCCTGTATAAGTTGAATTTCAAAGTTCACAATACGCGATGTTAAAGAAATCTAAATCGAGCTGCTCTCGGAACGAGACAACACGACGCGACAGCTGTTGCCCATAACTGTATGCAACACAAGGTCTTGGCGTGAAAAACGTGCAAATGAGTTGCGAAAAAATACATTTTGGCACGGGGTCAAAAAAGTGGAGAGCCATTCGGGGTGACTAGCTGTACCAGGAGGTGCATCAAACAAGATGTACACTATCGCTTGCTTGTGGAAAGTTCCTCTGAGACAGAAGCCTAAACAGACGTGTTTCTTATGAAAAAATATGTTGGGACCCCTTTTCACAGTAGTCGGGACAAATTTACGGTGTGTCCAAAGTCGTACAAGAGTATGGTTCATTGGGCTTATCAGTAAAAGTTAAACGACTAGACTGAAACACTCCCTGGTTCAAAGAGCAAAAGTCAAACATTGCTTGTGAAATATGCCGAAATATAAATTATCACGTTTGGGTGATACCTTACGTGGATGGATTGATCGTTCGGCTATAAAAGCTGGTCTGATAGTGTAAAAAACCAAGGTGCAGTCTCTTCCGAACACAAGTGTAAAGCCCAGAAAACCGGAGTTAACATGTAAGCGACGGCAGTGTTTCTGACTCATTTACGTCACTGAAAAGTGATTGACTATGCGCTTGAAAGGTTGGAACGGACGTTTTGTTCGCAGACGGGTTTGCTGAAGGATTTGTAAAGAACGACAGGACAGAAAAAGTCAAGTGGACCCTTTTCTACCGGCAGTTCAAAGAAATAAGTTCAAAGATCTCTTGTGGAAAAGAACCAAAGCTTGTGCAACGAAAACGCTGCATGAAGCATACCATGGTTGTATAATATGGTGAACAGCACAGGCTGTATCATACTATAGGTACAAAGTAATGAAATATACATGTACTGTGCAAGTTACAATGTAACGCACAACGCGAAGGCGTGTTGCGTGAATGAGCAAAACAAACATTCAGAGCAGGGGCCAGGGAGCGTCAGTTTTGATGGATGCGTACAGCGCACTGTTATACTAGTCTGCGAGCACAACAACACAGTGCTCATGCGGGATAACCAAACTCGGCGATCGGTTCGGCGCGGTTACTGTTGACAGCCGAAACATCAACCAGCTGACCCTATAACACATTCCTTGTACCGCCAGTACGCGCTGCTGGATGGTTTATTTCTGCTGCTCAATGGGGCCAAAGAGGCGAGGTTCTGACAAATCACAGGCTTTAGTGCACAAGACAAACAAACAAAAATAAATCACCAGATTCTTGTATTATTTCTGGCATGTTTGGACTAGCATGATGCAGTTCTAAACAAATCGAAGAAAACTATGAAACGCACCACCACGCAGACATTTTAGAACAAATTGGACAAAAGTGCTATCAAAAATGAAAGCTGTTATCAGTGAAAACGAGCTGCTCTCAGTGCCTGGAATAATGCAGGTATTTCACGTTTAAAAATTTGTGATAAAAACTGCAAAACCGAGCAAAGCTGCTCCTGTAATATAGCCTTGATGTCTGGCTCGGTGAAGTGTACAACAGCATCATGGCTTGTGCACCGTTGCACCTGTTATTTTCCTAGTCAAAGCCGCGAAAACCAACCTAAGTTATTTGAGGTTCTTGTGGGCAAGAATATTCACAAAAATGAATTCGCCCTCAAACCACCAGATGGGATGAGGCTGCACTTATTTTGTACAAACAGAAACAGCAATTAAGAAGAGACGGAATTCTGGCCAAAGTCCAATTTGAATGCATGCCCTGTTTCAGCTCTGCAGATTATATGGACATCAGATAACGAAAAAAACTTCCTCATATAACATGTTGTGAACAGATTTTGAGACAGTGCAGAAAACTGGGCAGATTTCCAAACATGAGCGCACTAAACACACACTCATTTCAGATAACCAACCCAAGCGGGTGTGCAAAGTCCAACGGACAACCAGCTGACGCTCTGCAGAACAACATGGAATATGTTTGCACGTTTTGCCGTGCTCTGCACTGAACCACGTGGTGGGCATAAAAACAACCAATTTTGGTGTGGGGAATGCGGCCATTTTTGGGTACAAAAATACAAAGGAATGTTATTTTAATGCGTAGCGCGCATGTGGTACCCAACGTTTATAATCCAACACTTTGCAGTGCAAGACTTGTTGAAATGAATTCAGGCACAGCATAATACGGGTTTCCTGTTGTTCACCACTGTACGTGATGGGGCAAGACAGGGCATTTCGACCTGGGTACACACGTTACCCATGTTACCCATGTTACCCAGCCACAGGGTCTGCGCCACAAGCCTGGGTACCCTGGGTACCCAGGTCGAAATGTTCTCGAAAAAAGCGTGGGTACCCTGGGTACCCAGGTCGAAATGCGCGTGCGCTTGCATGCACATGCATGCCGACTACGGCGTAAGTGTGAAAATGATAGTCAGAAAAACAGCATTTCCGAACACTGTAACGCCGTATCACGCCGCGGGCTTAGTCATGATAGTTTGAATAATAACAACATGCAGCCATACATGGCGTCGAAACGTGTTTGAAAAAGTCAATTGGAAAAACACAATTAGAAGAACACCACTATTCATTTGACACATACAGACAGGCTTAGTGCAGTCGTGATAGTTTGAATAATAACAACATGCAGCCATACATGTCGTCGAAACGTGTTTGGAAAAGTGAATTGGAAAAACACAATTAGAAAAACACCACTATTCATTTGACACATACAGACAGGCTTAGTGCAGTCATGATAGTTTGAATAATTACAAGTCAATTGGAAAAACCCAATTAGAAAAACACCACTAGACATTTGACACATACACACATTTTAGATTAGCACCCCAACACCAATAAGACACCCCGACAACCGTGAGACCGTAGTGGCGCACCTAGAACTGGGCCACCCAACGCAACACAGGCAACACACAACACAGAACGCGCAGGCATGCGCGTGCATACCATCACAATGAAATTCTGTATAGTTAGATTATTTTCATTGTTATTTTCCAACAGGACGCGCAGGCATGCGCGTGCATGCTGCATGCACAAGCTAATGCGCGTGCAAACTAAATGTGCATGCAAATACAAATTTATTTTCAATTGGGTACCCAGGGTACCCCAAAATAGGAGAATTCGCGCGCGCGCGAAATCTTATACATGGGAAAAGCAGAAATTCCAAAACTGCGACCCGGGTACCCACAGCCGGCAAAAGGCAGATATGCGAGGCAGCCGCAGCCAAAAAAACTGCTTTTTGCCAATCCCGAACACACGTGGACATATTTAGTTGACACCCCTGTAATCCAAATCTTATTTCCGCTTTTTTTGAAAAATCTGCTTCCTATCTTTTGCATGTGGGTAACATGGGTAACGTGGGTACCCAGGTCGCAATGGCCAGGCCCGTGATGACTTGCCTGTGCAAAATTTTGATTTTAAAAAGTTATTCACGTAAACAGAACGTAACAGCACATTTGTGTATTTTATGCATCACAGTTTACTGTTGAAGTGTTGAGACGTGCTCGAAATAATATATTTTAATGGACTTTACACCGGCATAATCTTTGGGCACTTACAATGTAACACCTGACAAAAGTCCAGAAATTTTTCATTTTTTTTATTCGTGAGACGCGTCTTGGCATTTCTCAATAAGGAAAGATTGCGTTTGTAACACAAACGATCGATGAAAATTCATCACGTTTGCATATTTTAGTACGTTTTTGAGCGTCTGAATAATCAATAAATTGCTGTAGACGATCATCGGATATGTTTTTGACACCGCTGTTTACTTGCTTACCATGAAGATTTGGAGTTTGATTAAGAAATTTTAACAGATTAAAACATTGCATCGAAAATGATCTTTTGCTGGGTACGATTCCGTGTTTTGCTGTGGCATTGCAAGAGGCCGATCACTTTATTTAATGCAAGCTTTATTCAAATATACAGTGTTGAAGGTTACGCGCTAATTTAGTCAAGACAAACTTCGAAAATTGGAATTGTTAAAGCAAAAAAAGATGTGCGCCAAACAAACGATTAATGATCAATACCAGACTTTTCGTTTTTCATGTGAGATTTCCAAAAAGGCTGATAACACTGCATTGTGCATAATCAAGTTAGAGACACGAATAGTGAACTATAGCAAACATTCGACTTAAAACTTTAGCACCAAACATTAAAGTTTTTTTTACATTTGTTCTGCATTATTTTTTGTCATTTTAGAGGCTATAGGTGATGGCAGACGAAATCTGATCGTTCCAACCATTCCCGACGTGTGCGCTTGGTGCGTAGACGTTCTGAAACAACGAAAATTTGTTGTCAAAAACGTTGTCAATTCAGGCCGAACGTTCTCCAAGAGAACATGGCTCGCGGTCGCGTTCGTTCTGTTTATGGATTGTCAGCAGGTACACGCGCACCGATGATGGCCCGGTGCACCGCCGGTTTGTGAAAACAGGTTGAATCGGGCAACACAAAACACTGTTTCCAGTCCACAAACATACCATAACATTGCCCGTGTAATATACATCGCGATAGCACTTCACCCAACACCCAGGATCGGGGGCAATCGACGAGATCTGATCATTCCAGCCATCGGGGAATTTTGCAGCAGCACCGCACACACGCAGTTGGGGGCCTGCATATATGGAGCGAAGATTCACTTGCATATAATTTTGGTTGGTTGCAACTGCGTCTTTATAATTTTTGGTGGCACACCAGTCCCCTCAAGAACGAATTGAGCTGAATTTGCACGAACCAATGAAATCGACGTGTTTGAAAAACACAGCACAGCAACCAGCACGGACGCTCCCTGGAAGATGGTGGTGATGATATCAAGAGTCGTCATGTGAAGTAATAGATGCTGTGAAACATCACCCAGCCGCTCTGAGGGCTCAGCTGTCAACATGCCCACATGCAAAGCTGATGATTTACGGACCCTGGTAAACATTCAATATAATGAAAACATGTTATGGAACCTTTGACTGCATCAGTCGCATTAAGTGACGCCGTCACTGTGGCGTTTTTACTTGGCAACAGCAGTTGGGTGTTGTTGGGGGTCGGCTTTTCAATGGGGTGTACCGGTGGCGCACACAGACCAACTGTGATCACAAGGCAGAGAACCAAAGGAATATGGACATTCATTCTTGAAGTGGAATTTTTGGTAGGTTTACAAAACCGGACCGAAATATTTTAGAATATGGTTCAGCACAGTAGGTTGAGAAGTAACGAACATGGGCCAAGCTGACCACATTTATAGGAGTTCAAATTGTCGTTAATTTGCGCGTTTGTTTACTTGTTTGTTGATTTTTGGGCTTGGTCCAAAACAACAGTCTAAATTTAGCGTGGTTACAACTCACTCGGTCGTTATCAATAGAGACCTTTTGACCTCACGCGTCACAGACTAGCTGGACGTTTTTTTACATTATCAGTGGTGCAAAAATATTGGTTTGTTATCATTGCGCGGATTCTTTTCCCCACGCGTCTAGTTAATTGGGGCGTTTGTGTTGATTGGTATGTAGTTTATCAGTATGATTGTTGTTTTCAGTGGGCTACAGTTGCTGATCTAAATTTCACGGTTCTCTGTACGTATAGCTGGCACGCACCAAACTTCCTTGGAACCCCAGGTTTGTTGGCGTGGGAGTAAGAATTTTGGTCCGGGGACGGTACCTCATTCTGCGACAATACCTCATGTGCGAAAAGACCTCATGCTGCGCAGTACCTCATGCGCAAGTCGAAAAACCTCATGCTGCGACAATACCTCATGCCATATGGAAAAGACCTCACGTGAAATACCGTACACCCTCATGCAGTGTACTGGTTGCCTTGGTAACCAAGGGCAACATGCGCCCCGTAGTTGCACGTCACGAATGCAACTGAATGTGGAGTTAACTTGGGGTGCTGGTTTAGCTCGCGCCCGGCGGTGAAAAACCACACCTTTTGCCCCTCTATAAGGAGCTTGTTAAGTGGCAATGTGCGTTTATGGGCACTTGGTGTCCGTCTATCAGAAGTTTGATATGCGGGCAAAGTGGCGGTTGCTACGTGAAGTAGACACTTGCCTGTCGTTCGTACTGATGTTTCATGGGCACGTTGAGCAGTGTGACGTGTTTCATAGATGAATGATAGAAAGCACGATAGAATAAGCGTTATAAGCGCGCAGTACACCGGCGCGTGGTCACAAGGCGCCCCACTGAATGCAGAGGACCTTCAAAAGTATACATTTCTCAATAGGTGGCGTCAAAAGGCGGTATCTAGCTGATCATGCATCCGTACTAGGAGTAAGCAAGGAATGACAGACAACAAAACTGTTGCTGTCGCATGCGATGGGCGTGACAATAGCTGCAAACTGGTACAGCATCCAAATGAATCACGGTATAATGTATGTAGCATGGTATTGATACAACCTGAGGTGATGTGTTCAAGAAGATTTTATCGCTTCCAGCTAAAAATAAACAGTTATACCAATTCACATTTTCGTCAAAAACACTGGAATACCTATAATCGAATGGCACAGCAAACGTCAGTTGATAAACCAGTTTTTTCTAAAGTAAAAGCCAGGTGCAGTACTCAAACAATACTGGATTCCAAAACTTTTGAAACTTTGAAATAGTACGTACCTCTGAACATGGGTGCTTACCTTGGTAAACGTGAGTTTTTTTTAACATTTTGATTGCGTCAACAGTAATTCATCTGCCCGCAATGCATAAAAGTAGGTATACATTGCTAAATAAAGGAGATTAGTTCAGGCCGATTAAGCTAAACCATGCGTTGGTGGCATTAGCAGGCAAGGCAACAGAGAAATGGCGATCTCAGCCGCATCCAATGTGCATGATATCAACTAATAGCAACACAGCGGTCTAACGTGTGCGGCAGTGAGAAAAGTACAGTGCTCTCGCTATGACACCAGCTAGGTACATATTATACATACCATACGTTAGCTTGGTAAAACGTGCGTTTTGGCATATCATTATTGAATAATTAGCATCAAAAACACATACTTTATTTCATTTCTAATTTCATACTTCAAAACAAGTGAGAAGTGCGCTCGTGGCCAAGCAGGCAAGAAGTGGCAAGCGATCTTGCGTGCAATCGCATGCAATGGGCATGATAACAACCAATAGTAAGTAACAGAGAGCTCTAACTTGCGTAGCACAGTGATAATAATTATAGTGGTCTAGGTCTCTAAATGACCAGCTGTGCCCCAGGCCTTAAAATGAACAATTATTGTGCACATTGTGGAAAATATATGGAATCGTCGTCTCAATAACAGCCTCCCACAAACTATTGTGACAGAGTTCCTTGACCAACTGAGCTTATCCTCTGAAGTGAATGTGAATCAGTTATGTTCTATAATACTTGGAAACGTTCACACCAGGGGTGTAGAACTGTTTTATGCGGAAACATTTGCGAAACGTGCAGCTTTATGCTGCTTTTTCACTCACTGGTGCATGCGCACATGGACTTCATGCATCCTTAACCAGTCTTGTGGTCACGTGAACCAACCAATAGCATTTTACCTTGCACCATCATATGCGTCTTGACGAGCGGATTCGATTGATATATGGTTTCAATGGCATGCGACGTACTGTTTTCTCACAAGCTTCTAAAGTTTCGAATGCGTGTAAATTATGACGTTCATATTGTTGGAGGGTAGTTTGACCTCAGTGCACAATTTACAGTTCACATGATCCTTCGCAATCGCTGCAACCTTCAGCTTCATATTTGCATGCTGTGAGTGCGTACCCATTAGACGAAAGTGCAACCCAAGTTTGAGTTTCCAAACCCATGCTAACGGCACACAATCAGCACGAAACTGCTCGTTCCCTCTTAACTATGGGACACTGAGACATGAGGTATTGTCGCAGAATGAGGTACAGGGACATGAGGTATTGTCGCAGAATCAGGTACTGCGCAACATGAGGTATCGCTCGGGATGAGGTATCGTCTCACAATCAGAATTTTGGGTGTGTGCTGTTTTCGTAAAAGCTTGACCGACTTGGTGTGCGCTTAAAAAATGTCCGTCGACTTATTGGAATCACTTTTCAACTGTCGCCAGTCTTTGCGCGACATTTTTTGTCCCAGATCTTCAGCTATTTGAAGTTAGTGTCCATAAGATTATCTTCCAGGCACCATAATTATTCACAACACAGTACAAGTTTGCACAACATGAAGCATAAGCAAATCTGTGCAGTCCTGTTAACGACGACGGTGCTGGCAGCACACTCGAACCCGGTCGAAGTGAAAAATAACTTCAGCAGCCAGAAGCAAATGTTCGGTGATGCAAAGTTAGTGGGTTGCGCGCTTGGACGCATCATGGGAAGAATGTATGACTTTCATAATTCACATAACACATTTTTCAGACATAATCTTTGAACGTTTTTATGAGCTCAGCATTGGTTAATTAATTTACGGAGCTAAAGTAGTAATCTCGTTTGAATATAATTAGGATTGGTGTGGCTGCACTTCAGTTATTTCACCGCATCTGCATGCTTTCCAGCGGTGGTCTTGACTGGGAATGTCTGACACGAGTGATTGGTTCGATCACATCGTGTGCTCCATGTGCGCCACTGGTCGCTGCGTGTGTGGCCTCTTGCTACACCACATTCAATCCCATACTTTGTGCGGTGAGTTCATGGGTATTCAAACACCATAGTGTGGGTCAAAAGTTCCTTCGTGTTTTCTCAGTGTGAAGCGTCATGAGAAACGATTTTCTTCTGTTAAAGGGGGCCTTTCGCATTTCAAACCCCGTTCAAACTTCGCAAGTGTTTAGACAGTGGTCAAGGCGTCATAAAAGTCAAACACCCGGAGGTCTGACGTTCAGCATGCGGCCAGGAGATGCCCTTCAAGAGGAACATCCAGGAACAAAATTAAATGTGGACCAGCCCAATTTCTACCTGCGCATTCAGGCAACTCGCCTGATGACAAGGGCGGTCAAGGCGCAGAATGTTTCGCACGATATTTGCCCCTGCCTCACTATAGAATTTCGCTTTTCTTTTTATTTCGAATTGCAACGAATTGTTCATGCGTGGCTGCTAAATGTTTCATGGTCTGCTTGTCGCGCTGGAACAATTCGTTGAAATTCGAAATATAAAGAAAAGCGAAATTCCATAGTCAGTGGTGTTGCACGTTTCATGCGAAACATTCATTCGCCTTGACACCTTTTTGATCAAGCAGTTTGCCTGAATGCGCAGGTATAAATTGGGCTGGTCCGCGGCACACTTTGTTCCTGGATGTTCTTCTTAAAGTGCATCTCCTGGTCGCATGCTGCAGATTGGGTTCTTGGTGCGTTAGAGTTCAATAACGCCCTGAACAATATTCAAATGCGTGCAAAGTTTGAAGACGGTTTGAAATGCGAAAGGCCCCCTTTAAGTGCAATGCTTGCAGCGATATCCAACGATACAGTGTGTGAATGGCTTGATTTCCAGCAGAGAAAACCGCACAGGTCTCGAACCGTGCGCATCATTTTCATTGATGATGTTTCAGCAATGCCTGGCCAGTCGCCTGCTGCCATGCGGCACTGCGTGCTACAACGCCGTCAAATATGCGTACGGGCATTGTATGAGCAGAGAATATCTGGCTGTGTTCAACCAAACCATGGACAATGTTTACATGCACGGTGAAAACTAGGTGAATTTGAATTAAAAGAACTGATTCCCAAAACCGTCAGTTTTTTTGGCATTCTTCTGCCTTGAATGTGAGATTTATGCACCTATGTAATTTCTTTCACTTTCCTCACACACACTATGTATTCAATACATAACAATACATAGAAGAAACATGCGCACTGCCGACCAAACCTCAGTGGTGCGCTTCATTTGTGATAAAATGTGATTTTTTTACTTTTACCCATGATAAAATGTGATAAAAATGTGATAAAAGAAAAGCATATCAAACGACACGATGACAACTGTGCAATGACCGTAACCAGAAGCAACTAGCGAGCACTAAAATATATTCTTGGACTACGATACGGATAGCAATTAAAACACCGGAGCAATTTGAGTGTGCAGAATCACACCAAATAAAACATGCTTAGGTAGAGGTTCCTGTTTAGTGCTTTGTACACTGATGGTAAAATTGAGAATGAAGTTACATACATACGTACACTCAAAAACACGGCATGATAGTCAAATTATGCATTCAAACAAGGCGAAAAATCTCAAGCGTACCAACAGAACCACATTAAACACCGGATAACGTAAGTTGATCTCAGAATATATTGTGCATTTGGAGACCGAGCAAAATGTGCAAACACCGAGCTGAGACGTACACAACAATAAGTAGAAATTGCGAATACACAAACGCCGATTTTAACGGCTATTTACACTGGTGGCAAAGTTTACGAAAATCTAGCAGCACTAAAATGAGGTTGATGGGCAAAAAACCCAGAAAAACACGAAAGTATAAAAACACAAACTTGTGTTAATTTCGTATAAAATTTACCTGAGACTGCATGGGGCATGCATGAGACATCACAATGATAAAATGTCATGAAAATTTAATTATCAGTGGCAACTGCTGCTCCGCTCACTCGGTGTATGTGCGTCGAAAATCTCCTGAAATTTAATTGATATGAATGATTCTTCCGAAGCAGAGATCGGAAACGGGCCGGGCCGCGATTTTGGAGTTGGTCGACCGGGCCGGGCCGGAGATTTGGGGGGACCGGGCCGGGCCGGGCCAAGCAGCCCGGCCCGGTCCGGCCCAGTATGCCTAAATTTGAACGAAATTACCATTTTTTGAACCAAAATTTTCAAAATTTTTGCGCTTCGCGCAATAACATTTCCTAGTTCTTGATCTTTTCAGTCATCGTTTTGAAGAAAGAAGCAGTAGCTACCCATACCCAGGCCTTTGCTTTGCAGCAATCAACCTACTGTACCAAAAAAAGCCTGCCTGCAATCAACCTACCTACTGTAGTACCGACCGGCCGAGCTGGGGGGAGTCGTCCGGGAATTTATGTCTACATATTGATGAGAATATACTCTTAAGCGCTAATTTCGCGCGTCACGCGCGATTTTTCGCCTATATGGAGTGAAAAATACCGATTTTAAACCATTTTGAGCAAAAATTATTCCATACAGTACCAACCGGGGCGGCGACTTACGTACTGCATCGATGGCGCGTCAATCTACCTACCTACCCTTCCCCCCAGCCCCAGCTGTACCAACCAGTGAAAACAAGTATTCTGCAGAAAATTTTCGAATTTTTTTCAGCTTTTTGGACTTTTTTAGTTTTCAGCCCTTGAAAATTGGCTGACCGGGCCGGGCCGGGCCGGGCCGACCTCAAGCCAAAACGGGCCGGGCCGGGCCGACCTGCAGCCCTCCACCGGGCCGGGCCGGGCCGGACTTTTCGCCGACCGGGCCGGGCCGGGCCGACTTTACCCGGCCCGTTTCCGATCTCTGTTCCGAAGGTTTCGATCTTCATAAGCCATGCTTTGCAACATAAAGCCATGCACGCAAATTAGGCCTGAGCCCAAATATCGGGTTTAGGTTGCACCATGCAAAGCAACAGTGCAAGCCGAAAGGAACGCAGCAAGGTGCAAAAAGCGAGCTCTAAGGCATATCAGTAAATATTGAGAATTAAGAGAGGAATATTCATATTTTCAGCTTTAGAAAAATGAAATAAGAATAATACTGCGCAAGAAATTACCCGCAAAGCCCACGAAGCATGCAAAAATAATACTGAAGATCACAATACAATGGATAAAGCACAACACCAGAACGAAAAAACTAAAGAACTCGTTGAAAGAAACAAGAGCTTCCAGACCAAGCAAACAAACTAACTACGTAACTAGTAACTGATCAGAATACTACCTGGCTTCCCACCCAGCAAAATACCTGATAGACCTAGCCAGCAGCCTAACCACCCGAAATATAATGAAAAAGCCAAACCACCATCACAGAAAGGCGGCCTTCACAATGCATGCGGGTTGCGGGTTGCGGGCCGAGGTAATGCGGGCCCGCAAAAATTGAATCCGCACTAGGTTTCACAATGCAATGTGCGGGTTGCGCAATCCGCGACCCGCAACCCGCATTTCTTGTGTCTTCACAATGCACAGTGCGGGTTGCGGGCCACATCGGCCCGCAACCCGCAACCCGCATGCATTGTGAAGGTCGCCAAAGTCACAAAAGCACCGAGACATTGTGCATTACAAGCCTGTAAGGTAGGTATGTAGGGATTGAATGTTAGGATTACACCAGTGCAGGTGATGTTTCACATATCGAACATTATGTTATTCTGAAACGCTGGGCGGTTGGTAATTTAAAAAAAGAATAGGGTGCTCATATTATGCCCAAAGGCCGCAGGCGGACAAAAGAGCATTGAAACTACAGATTTTGAATTCAGCGCATAATTATAGACTGATAGGTTTCCAATACGTACTTTTTAAAAAACGCACTTAATTTTTCCCCGCTCTTTTCTCCACCCATCACAGCACGGCACCACTACCACCACCAAATACAAGACCAGCTGCAGACTAGAAGCCACCAAAGTAGTGCATTAGAGTGTGAATGTCAGGCAAGTGCTTGTTGCTGTCCGGTCTCAGACGCGCAGCCACCGGACTCAGACCAGACCCCAATCGTCAACTGACCGCTGTGCGTGTGCGCATCGGCCACGCGCGAAAACTCGTCGATTAGAAAATCGACCACCGATGGATCGGCAAGCGTCGAAGTGTCGCCCAGGTCGTCTGCAACAGAAGAAGTGACGTTTGATGAAAATGTCGTGTGTTTTTTTCAATTTACATTCGTCGACAAGTGTAGATTAGACCTCGGGAACATCAGTGCAGCGCATGCCGCATGTAAACACAAAGCGGCCTCTCAGACAGCCCATGCGCACCTGACTTCCGGATTCAAAAAAAGCATTTGCGCATTATGTGCAATATTCTGTGCAACCACAATAATCCGATTTTACCATGTCACGAAAACAGCAAGTAATCGCTTGTCTGTGACCAAATATAGTCTTTCCTTATTATATTGGTTAAAAGACCCGCTCAGCATTCGACCCAGTTGCTCCTAGCTAAGGTCGAACTTGTGCGGTTCACCTTCAACGTGCAAAGAAAGAGAAATCAGGCGCCACACGCCACTTAAAAAATCCGCACACGAAGCAATGATTCAGGCCTCTGATGACGTTGGCTGCGTGCATGTCACGTGTGATTTCTCTTTCTTTGCATTTTCAAAGGGAGTCATGGAATTTCGATCTCAGCTAGGACCTAGTAGTTGGCATACAACATTTACACTACTTCCTTCGGCTCGAACAAGACGGAACGGCTAATACAAACCTGGCGTAAAGTACCGTTATTTATTTTTCGTTGAAAACAATTTTCAAATACTTTTCCAGTACTTAAGAGGCACTACTTAACTTACTTCGCTAGAAAAAGTGATGTATTTGGGCACAAAATATGAGCACATGACACAAACGTAGGGTTTCATCGAAAATTTCAGTTCGATCATTGGACTTGATCCGAACCAAAAAAACTCATCGGTTGTGTTACACCTTTGCTGCCACTGGGTCCAAAAATGATTCGTCTTTCACGTAAATAAAGCTAAGCCACAGTACTTATTCAATAGACTTGTGACAACGAAAGGAAATGAGAAAAAATAAATACAAAAAACAGTCACTAACTTGTCTGGCCAGCCACGATTTTCTTGAGAATTCGACGCATAATCTTGCCACTGCGTGTCTTGGGCAAGCCTGGCGTGATCTGAGGCAAAAAATTACGGCTTCAAAACGCGTTGTTTGGAACAAGTAACTTTCAAGGAATGCAGTCAAAAGAAGCAGCTAACTACCGTTGAGTTTAAATATTTTCCGACGGCTTACAAAATTACAGCAGTCGTCACATGATGGCACAAAAGTTCTTTGACTGAACAATTAGCCCTGCGATCGCCATTCTGAGGCTACAAAGTACACCAACCACAATAATATCCGGTTGTGCGTATGCAGCTATGGCGCTTCGCACAGCATTGCGCATATGCAACATGATGTCTTTGTCGGAATCGGTAACGTGCTCCTGTGAAACATTATGGTTAGAATAATGCGCAACATCAGCTTGGCAAAGACGTCATCATCAGCTTGGTAAAACGAGGAAAAGAAATTAAAAAATACCTTCAATATGACAAACGCACACACGCCCTGTCCCTTGATGTCGTGTGCGATGCCGACCACTGCCGATTCAGCAACATCATCGTGCGCGTTCTGAAACAAAAAGATGGGTACGAACTTTGATAGAAAAGAATGCTTCACATAAGAAAGGCAGCTTTTTTGCCATCGATAAAGCTCGATAATACCGGACACCAAAAATTTCCCTGGGAGCTTGATTAGAACACAAGTTAAAATTTGGGATTTTAAAACAAAAAATCCCAAATAACCCCCCAGGGGGTTTATTTGGATAACTGCCGAATAAATTCGCCACTGGGTGCTTATTCGGAAAATTGCCGCAGCACGAAATCGTGTCCAGTGTCTTTGGAATAGACAGGTATGGTTTTTTCTTCAAAGCCTTTAAACGGTGCAATTGCTCGCGTACGGGTTACCAGTCACAACACATGTTTGTTAAAGGTGCTGGTTAACAACCCATCGACTTCGTTTAATCTTGGGGGCAGTGCACCTGAACAAAGGTGGAATATCGTGTTACTCGACCCTGACTTGGGGAGTCGATTGGTTGCTTCCTGATGTTTCACGGCCGGGTTGAAGTTTGCCCCTCAGTGAAAAAATGCAAAAAAATTGCCGGGTTTCCGTGGAAAGGACAATTCGCGGCAACGTTTAATAATTTCAGAATATCAAGCACCAACGTTTGTTTCATCAGTATGATATACAGCTTTGCAGGAAACAGCTTGTATCCTGAAGGAGAAGTCATATAGTTCCAAAAACCTGGTGTTTTTTGGTCACCGTTTTCTTCGCCGATAATTTTAAGCATCTGCGATTGACCAGCAAATGTGTTGATCAGATACAAAAATCCTCTAATTATTGTGTACATAACCTGTGCTTTGAGTTCTTTGCACCAAATACAGCTAACGCAATAATTCGGACAACATGCGCAAGTAGGTCATTATGAGCGTGCGCGACCCCAAAAAAGACAAAACATTTTTGAGTGCTCGAATCTGCACGTTGTTTTTGAGCGCGCGCGCTGATAATGACCGACTTGCGCATGTTGTCCGAATTATTGTATTAGCTGTGTTTGGTGCAGAGAACTCAAAAGCACAGGTTATGTACACAGTAATTAGAGGATTTTTGTGTCCGATCAACACATTTGCTGGTCAATCGCAGATGCTTAAAATTATCGGCGAAGAAAACGGTGACCAAAAAACACCAGGTTTTTGGAACTAAATGTTCTCTCATTTAGGATGCAAGCTGTTTCCTGCAAAGCCGTATATCATAGCGATGAAATAAATGTTTGTGCTTGATATTCTGAAATTCTTAAACGTCGCCGTGAATTGTGCTTTCCACGGGAAGCCGGCATAACTTTTCCATTTTTTCACTAAGGGGCGAACTTCAACCCGGCCGTGAAACATCAGGAAGCAACGAATCGACTATCCAAGTCAGAGTCGAGTAACACGATATCCCACCTTTCTTAATGTGCACTGCCCCCAAGATTAAGCGAGGTCGATGGGTTGTTGACCAGCAGCTTTAACATAAGAATTACACCCTGAATCTCTTATTTTGCGCTTTTGGGTATAATAAAGTGTATTTGTAATGAGTGTTCACGAGGCACGAAAAATTCTTTTCCAAAATAAACCCTCTGGGGAGTATTCGAAAACTTCCTGAATAAGCCCGGGAACTATTCGGGGGGGGGGGAGACTTATGTGGCATTCTCGGACAAAATTATGTGAGAAAGGCAAAACCAGCCACAGGACCACCGATCATCAAATTCGGATTACATCAAATTACGCCCATTAAAGCGAATCCATAGCTACGATACACTCTAAGTGAGACAAAAGCCGCAGATCAGGGTTCGAACCCGCCGAAAAACCACCGCGCTACACACGCACCAGCACATCCTCAATCTCAGCTGTGCCCAATCGGTGGCCGGACACATTGATGACGTCATCCAGCCTGCCAGTGATCGTGTAATAGCCCTCTTTGTCCATCGTAGCCCCATCACCCGTGTAGTAGGTTCCTGTTGCGTATACGAAGGGTTATTTTGGGACACACACACTGACGTTCTCCGCGATTTCTTGGAACAATAGGATATTCGAAGCAACAAGTTTCCTTCACCATGACGGATCGACGGGTATGAACAGAGTGAGCCAAAAGTTTCTCCAGCAAAAGTTGGGAACTCTTGTTCCAAAGTCAACGGAGAAACTATCTGGACACCCTGTATGAATAAGACGACTGGACACGAGGTTCTAAATAAATTAATGTAAGCGACATGGTTTGCAGAACGAAGTAGTCATGTAAGCATGGCTTGCTACCTTTCGACCCATTGGTCTTCAATTCTGAAAGCGAACATCGTAGGGTTTCACATGTCAGTTGTTGCGCACTGGTGTTTATCATGCCAGTTTGTGCCACAATAAAGGCGAACACGAGATATCGTTTCATGTTTGTGCTCAGACATGAACACAACTGGTAAATATCGACATGAAACATCAACCAACCGGGCCACTGCGAGTAGTATGTGTCAACGAAACGGCCGTGGTCATTGTATATACTGCGCGCCTGACCGGGCCATGGTCGCATCATGCAGAATGCACCACCCGGTATCACATGGTCGGGGGTGATACGCTCACCGCTGTCTTGGTCCATTATGGCCGGCTCGATGCCTGCAATAAATCGGGGCCACCTCTGGAGAGTCGAAAATAAAATCGGTCTCCTGATAGATGCGTATCATTCATAATGTCAATTGTCCTTGTTAGTTGAGTTGGTTACCTGCCTGTCGCAGAACACCACATCAGCGTTCCGTTTTTGCGAAAGATTTGTTGTGGTCTTATTGTCAGCCACTGGGGGTAGTCCTGACGAGAGCTGTTGGGTTAGGGTAAGTCGCCTGGTGGGGCGAAATTGCGACGTTTCGACAACGGATCCTGCTGTCGTCAGTCATCATCAGGCTATGTGTCCTCTGCGCAGTATCGAACTTGAGGCGTTGGGCTGTGAGTCTAACGCCTCAAGTTCGATACCGGCAGAGGACACATTAGCCTGATGACGACAGCAGGATCCGTTGTCAAAACGTTGCAATCTGGAGCCACCAGGCGACTTACCCTAACCCAACAGCCCTAGTCAGGGCTACCCCCCAGTGGCTGGCAATAAGACCACAACAAGTTTTCGCAAAATGTCACCACACGGCCACAACATTCAGAGAACATCAGCGTTCCCTCCGCGAATTGAAGCGCTGTTTATCAGTATTTGTTTGGATCGCCACAAGTTCCTGCGGCCCTGTTCGGTACAGTGCATTTAACCTTTTGTCACACGTACTGAGTAACACAACGTGGTTGATCAGTATCGTTTTCTTCATACTGACACACTTTGAGGGCAACTTCAACCACATACATGTACACGTACAGTGTGCAGGTATAAGTGAAAATTGCACCTCGAACTAATATAAGCTTGTGCACAGTAAACCGTTGCGATAAGTTGTGTTTCAGCAGCTAATCAGCGGGCTTGTGGCATTTCTTAATCCTACCGAAGAAACCTGCTGAAAAATCTTACCTATTCAGGGAAGCTTAGTCAATTGGTAACTACGGCTCATTATGAATGAAACCGTTTAGTTTAGTCAACCGAGAATCAATACGTACATAGGTGTTGCTAAGTGCGTATCAGATTAATTGGACCGCTTAAGCCGATTTTTTTCGCTTATAGTCCCTGGGTTGTCTGATCGGGCACCTGTGGCAATGCGAAAAATCGCACTTTACGAATGATTTCTAATTGTAAAATGGGGGTCAACCCGGTCGGAGATAAATTCGAAGCCCTTTATATTCCACATAGAGCTTACTGTAAGAATCGATCGCGTAGAGGTTTCACAATGGGACTACAAAAGAGAAGCCCTGGCAACGATCATGTGGACCCTAATCACCTTTCGCTTCAATTGACATCTTAGTGAATAGCAAGCAGGAACGTGAATGCCGATCATTTATTTCCCCTCATACACAAAGCGAAAACTTCATTCATTTATCAGTTTCGGCGCCAGACCAGAATTTTTGTAGACGTAGCAAAAATGTACACGACAGTTAGCTCGTCCAGACTATGTTTACTTGTGTTGGTATGCTCGGTGGTTGACAGCCAAGCCACAGCTCGAGAAAAAAGGCCAATCATCTTCGATCTACAATCCTTTATCAACGAGATAGCGCCATTCAGAGGTGACTACTCCTTTTCTGGCCTGGGGTTAGTGATCTGGGGTATCCGACACCCGTCACCGGGATTTATCGACCCCGACAGTTCAAAAATACCCGACATCCGACATCGTTTTTTTTGGACCAACAGACAAAATTTGCTCTGTTGCTTCTGTGCAAGTTTTTGGCTCAAGTTACTGAATTCAAATGTTTTTGAACAAACTGATATCAAGATGCCACAGTCTGCGCCTTCGTGGAACATTTGATTCGCTCAGCAAAATTGGTCTTGAACTCTAACGGTCCCGAAGAACCCGACACCCGACACTTGCCCATTTTTTGGTATCCGACACCCGTCACCAGGGTTGGAAAAGTCTTTCTTTAAAGGAAAGTGTTTAACAATATTGTTGGCCGGTGATATCAAATTTTTTTAAATTATTTCTTTGCAACCGTGTTTTTCGTAAAAAACGTGTTTTTTAATTTTCTTTGTTTTGCCCAACCTTGCCCGTCACCCGATATCGATCTACCCTTACTCTAGCTTGACGAATTTTCGTTTTGTGGTTACTCTGGACATGGAACGTGCACTTAGATCACGAAAAAACAACGGCGTGCCATGAGGACACAAAGTTAAGGCTGTCGTGTCAAGTAAAAAACAGTCCACTTCGCTTTTCTAGAACGTTGGGCGGCTTTAAAGACGTCGGCCGAAAAGGAGTCGGAGCCGCAGGACCAAAACACCCCGCTGGTCAAAACGGAAATGCAGGAAATGACATCGGTGACCGAATCGGCCAAAGTGACTGGACAAGCAAGATCGGACGCAAGATCAACGCGGCGATTCAAAACCAACCATTTTCGTGAACTGAACAAAGAGACGTTAGGAGCTTTACGCCACAACCCGAAAGGCAAAGCGAGCATGCACGAGCGTTTGGGACAGTCGAAGCAAGACGAAAAACTGAATTACTATCTCAGATCTGTAGTTCTCAAATTCTATGGATGATTGATTCAACTATCCTAATAATTGTAGGCTCAAATGGGGTTGTACTGTTGCATAATTAAAATTTATTGGTATTTGTTCCAGTTTAAACTGCAGTTACTGATAGGTTATTTGATGGCTATACAGCCCTTGTGCACATTTTTATATATGTTACACTGCCAGCGTCCTGGTTCGTCTGGCCCCTGGCTACCAATGGATGAAACAAATCCACATCAAACGGTGACTACGTCGCGTCGCTAATTAGCGTACGCGGCAACCGATCAGTGACGAACTAGAAGTAAAAACATAGTACAGATTTTGCTTCTTGGTTATTGAACGCGTTATATGGTACACGCTTTCAGAGGAGCTTTGGGTTTTTTTGTGTTTTGAACGTGTTTGTATTTTGTATTTTATTTCGGTTTATACAACACTTTGATAGCAAAATTGACGCGTGTGTGTATGAATCGATGTTTCACAGTTGAGGTCATACTTATTTCGTGAACGCAGGTACGTAGCGCTGTATGAGCGTGTCGGGTTTTCGACTGGACATAAAATGAAATTACGATCCAAATGCCATTTGTGTTTTTTGTTTGAAATCTTTTGTGCTAGTTTTGGCGATCTCCAATGGCATTCTGTCGCGTTTTACGCTCAAAAAATTCTGTCAAGGTCTGAGGGATGACGTACGAACCAGATCTAACTACAAAGATACAAGCAAAAATGAGGAAAAAACCGAGAGGACCGAACCCCGACCTCCAAGGAGGGCTTAAAGAGCTA
Source organism: Rhynchonema sp. JSB1_4 (assembly GCA_030248065.1). NCBI lineage: Eukaryota > Metazoa > Nematoda > Chromadorea > Monhysterida > Xyalidae > Rhynchonema > Rhynchonema sp. JSB1_4. The sequence goes on along the minus strand of JASAMV010007794.1, from coordinate 12,769 downwards.
AGAAGAGAGGGAAAAAAAACCGAACGACCGGGCATGAATAAATTGGTCAATTTCCCACCGGGGTTCGCTCACACACATCACTTTAATTGCGACTACACATTCATCCGCCTTAATTAGGGCTCAATTAGCCTTAGTGGAAAATGGAAATGAAATTTTTTTCTATCTTAGTGGAAAACTAGACGGGACCCGTGCCTACGGCCCGGCTACAACGCCGCGCCCCTGCCGTGCCACCCCCCCCCCCCCCCCGAAGACCCGTTAGCATACCCAAAGCTACCAGTGACGATTGACCCGCCCGCACCTCCGAGGGAGGGGGCCAGAGACAGACATACATAGGTCTTCCTGTTTTAGTAGTATAGGTGGAAATGAAAATGGCAAGTTTTCCATTTCCATTTTCCAGTGTGGCCAAGGGCATACTGGAAAATGGAAATGAGAAAAAATTTTCTGCAGTAGTGGTCATGTTTTGACATATAACAAAAACACATTCTGTTTCGCTCAAATTTAGACCGCTGATTGGTCGATTCTACATAAGAAACGTTTGTTTTATTCCATTTTCCAGTATGCGCTTAGTTATATTGGAAATGGAAAACTTGGACATAGAACATATTTTCATTTCCATTTTTCACTATGACTAAGCGAGCCCTAAAACATTAATCCACGAGTATATGAATTATTACACCCGGTATGCATATTAAAGCACAGCCCCTCGGTGGAAATACTGCGAATACTTCATGAATACTTTGAAACTGACAAGCTCGTCGTTGCGTATACACATGACGAAGTTCTCACAAATCCGTAAGGGAACGACCGAAACTGCTTGTACCGTGCCTCGGAAAAATCAGCATACAGAAGTGCTACAGTTGAAAACACATGAAGCAGCTGACGCATTCGGTTGTGATTGGTCTGTGGGCGGAACTTCCATCCGATAAAAACTAATTAACAATTTATTTATACCACGTCTGAGTGTGCATGTATTTGAAACCACTGTCGTATGATAGTATTGCAGCGCGGTACCCCGGGCACCATCCGATACCAGAGGTAAATATCTATTGCCAGTTCACATTATTTCGCTTTGTGATTGCATAAAAAACACTCTACCTCTGTCTTACTTATGACTTGCAGACTCACAGGTCGGCATGGCGCATTGCTGGAAATGTAACTGCGATTAAAATATTGCGTGCTCAATCAAAAATATTGCTGCGCATCTAAGCACCAGCAATAAGCAATTTTAGTTCCGTATATTTGTACACGATAAGGCGGGATACAAAGGACTGAGTAACATTATGTATGTATATTAATGGTCGATGCCTGGGCGTCTATCAATTTCCCTTCCCTTGTTTTCTGGAGTTATTTCCCATAACCAATGACACACTGAATACTTTGTAAAACTGAACCGGATGGTGACGAACGATTCTTCTTCCACTGTTTAGCAAATTAAAACAATAACAAAACATGATCCACCGATTTTGTCTACTTGCGCTGGCTTGCTCGCATTCACACTCAACAAAGCTGAAGAAAAAAGGCTGACGGTGTTTGGGCTGCATGACTTTGTCAGCAAGATAACGCCGATGAAACGTTAGTATAACAAAAGAACGTTTATTTTTTATCTCGTCGTTATGGGGTCACAAACAAACTCTGTCAGCGTGTTTCAGAATTAATGAAGGGCACAGAGACAAATGAGCAACAGCAAATCGAGCACGAGAACGAGGTCAAGAGCGATGAGCTGGCAACAGTAATACCGCAATCAACGACAACTCAGCAGCCGACCGAATCGAAACAGCAACCCGACCATACAATGAGGAAACACCTCAAGGCGAAACTTCTTCAAAAACTGTACCAAGTTGGGCTCGCAGCTCGACAAAAAAGTCCGAATGACAAACTGTCGGCCAAGGGAAGAATAAAGGAGGAAGAACACATTGCAAAGTATCTTAGATCCATAATGCTCAAGTTCTATGGATGAGTTGGTTCTAAAATAATCATGAAATCTATACCTGAGTTAGGGGAAATTGCACATTCCTAATCGCCCTTCAAACTTTGCAAGTGCTTAGACTGCAGTCTGGGCATCACAAAACTCAAATTATTTAGTATGAATTTGCTAAGATGCATCCATGAGATGCAGTTCAAAAGGAACCGCCGGGAAGAAAATGTGCCGCGGACCGGCCGAATTTCTACCTGCACATTCAGGGTTTCCAATGGTCTGGACGCGATCTGCTAATGTTTGCGTCAGAACAAAATGTTTCAGCCCGCTCGCCACGCTGGTTGCACGGGCGATGCCGCACGCAATGAAAGATAATGACGAAAATTTTCGAAATTTCTTTTGCGAGATGTGGCAAGTTGGCTGGTGCACCATGGAACATTTTGTTCTGACGCAAATATTAGCAGATCGCGTCGAGACCATTTGAAACCCTGAATGCGCAGGTAGAATTTCGGCCGGTCCGCGGCGAATTTTCTTCCCGGCAGTTCCTCTTTATTTGCATCTTGTGGTTGCACGTCTGAGAATTGGCAACAAGTGATTTGAGTTTTGTGATGTCCAAACTGTTATCTAAGCCCTTGTAAAGTTTGAAGGGCGAAACGGAATGTGCAATTTCCCCTTTAAGGCACACACACTGAAACGCAACTATAGGGCCACAATGAGCTGCACACAAGTGCTCATTTCTCTACATGACATAAACTAAGATTATGTGCGATCTCAATGTTGTGATGATTGTCCAGTTTTCCTCTAGAAACTTAGATTTTGGAAAACCAGACGGTGAAGCTGCGAGATTGGTATGCTAAACGCCTGGCTATTCAATTTTTTAACAACGTGCTCCCCGCCACTTGGAAAAGTGTGCTAGAAAATCGATGTGCAACGATCATTCATCAATTATATCGTCGTCATCCGGGTATAACTTTCCGATTTTTCGGTTACATCCCGTCGCCTTAAATCGATGCTCATGGGGCTAATCGGTATGGAATCAATTCGATAACTTTTCGTACTATAGTTGTTGTGTTGATTCCCAAGCATTTACACCAAATAGACGAGCTTAGAATCCGATCTGGTATCAGCAATCTTCGCGAAGCGCTCCCTGATGTTTCGGTGGGACATACGATTTCGAAAAAATAAAACAATTGAATATAGCTCGAGTGATCAATTTCAATATTTGCATGATAGCAAACGTGACATGCGACAGTTTTCGAATCCAGAATTTGAATCCGCATCGCAGAACAAAAATTATATGAAAACAATTTAGTTTAAAAATGTTTGCGCTCAAAAACGTACTGGAAAACCTGGTCATTCATTTTGCACTCAAAAACGTACTGGAAAACCTGGTCATATCTTCTTGTATTTTTGTTTTATATCGAGTAAGCGCGTTTTCTCATTCGGTTGACGGAAAATACATATGATCTCACTGATAATTCGTTCACTATACAGAGGAATTCACTATGTAGAGGTTCACCTTGTGTGGTGGTTTGACTGTATTCATGTTACTGTTTCACACCTCAATCAAGTCAGAGGTAAGGTCGATTTATACTTCTGACTCCTGGGCAGTAGCAGTCAAAAATTTGAGGAAGTCAAGGGCAGGCAGAGTCATCGGCAGTCAGTGACTGCTCCTGGTGATTGCCTGCTTATGACTGCCGACTGCCGGTGACTGTCTGTGATGGGTGGCAGTCAAACGAATTGAAAGAGAAATTGGGGCAGTCAAAGTTCGGTGCTGGCTTGCAGTGACCGTGATTGCGTCTAAAATAGACGCCTTTTTACCGTTTTTTTGCAATTTTTTTCTGTTTAATAATGTGCATTGTGCTTATGTCGCATGTTTTTAGGTCGACATGTCACTTGAGCTTGAAACCCAAGTGCTGATTTTGCAAAAGTTACGTCAAAGCAGAAAGAGGCGCCAAGAAAATGCACAACAGCAACGAAAAAAACGGAGGTGGGCGATTCGACCACTACATGGCAGCCGGGATCGGGATTCTGATTATCAACGCGATTGTGGTTCTTCACAATTGGCTCATATCACTCGATCGTCATCTGCCGGCTGCCGAACGGTCAGTTCAAAAAAATTGAAAACTGGACGCATGATTTGCTGAGCTCAACCAGCCGGCCGAGCCGGCCCGGCCCGGTTGGCAAAAAATTGGTCCGGCCCACCCAGTGGTGTAGCTACCCAGGCGGGGCGGCAACCTACTGTACCACCAAAAATGTGGGGCGGCAACCTACCTACTGTACCGGCCGAGCTAGGGGGAAGAAAATTTTTTAGGTCGAAATTTTGATGGAAATGTGCTCTAAAACGCTAATTTCGCGCGTAGCGCGCGATTTCTCGCCTATTTGGAGTGAAAAATACAGATTTTATGCCATTTTGAGCCAAAAATAGCAACTTACTGTACCAGCCGCCGGGCGGCGACCTACCTACTGTACCAGGATGGAGCGTCAACCTACCTAGGTACCTACTGTACCTTGGGGTTGGGGGACCCCCCACCCCGCCTCCTGCTACACCATTGGGCCCACCCCGTTTTAGCTTGAGGTCGGCCCGTCCCAGCTAGGCATGGGGGCAATACCCAATACCCAATTCACTGACCCCATTTTGAGAAAGTCAGGCCGGGTCGGGCCGGACACTGCCCGAACTTCCAAATCTTCGGCCCGGCCCAATCCAAAAGTAGAAAATCCCGGCCCAGCCCAGTGTAGTTCCTGGGGGCAGTGGTGTCGTTGGGGGGGGGGGTTGGGGGGTACCCCCCTGGTAGGTATGGGGTATGGGAAATCGGCCGGGGGTATGGGGCAGAGGTCGCAATCGGGCCGGGTTTGGCCGGCCCGGCCCGAGCCCCCAAATCTCCGGCCCGGCCCGACCCGTACCCCCAAATCTCCGGCCCGGCCCGGCCCGGCCCGAATTTTTTGGCTCAGATTTTAACCCAATTTTTGTCATAATTTTTGCAATTTTTTAACCTATTTTTTGGTTGAAAACAACGGTGTTGCAGGGGGTGGGGGTCCCCCTAGGTACAGTAGGTAGGTAGGTTGACGCTCCATCCTGGTACACTAGGTAGGTCGCCGCCCCCCGGCTGGTACACTAGGTTGCTATTTTTGGCTCAAAATGGTATAAAATCGATATTTTTCACTCCAAATAGGCGATAAATCGCGCGCTACGCGCGAAATTAGCGTTTTAGAGCACCTTTTCTTCAAAATTTCGACCGAAAAATTTTGTTCACCCTTAGCCCGGCCGGTACAGTAGGTAGGTTGCCGTCCCACATTTTTGGTGGTACTGTAGGTTGCCGCCCCGCCTGGGTAGCTACACCACTGGTTGAAAATACATTGTTTTCCATGAAATGGTCGTCAGATAGAGACAATACTGATCACTGACTTGCCGAATCCGTCAGAAATTTTAGTATTTTTGACAAAAAAAATCCCTACTTTTTCAGTAAAATAAGTCACTTCAGAAGCTTCGGGCCGGGGTGCCCGGCCCGGCCCGGCCCGACCCTCCAAATCTCCGGCCCGGCCCGGCCCGAGCCAAAAGCCCAAAATCGCGGCCCGGCCCGGCCCGGCCCGAGGTCGGGCCGGCCCGATTGCGACCTCTGGTATGGGGTATGGGAAATTTTTCACTTTTGGAACAAGCACCCCTAAGAAATGACTTTTTGACCCCGAGAAGTACCAAAATTGGCCATTTTTCGTCCAAAAATTCCAAAAATCGCTTGCTGCCGCAAGAAAACTCTGTATTAAGCACTTTTTAGACCACTTTTGGCACTTTTAGACGATTTTTGGGGTTATTTTTTTTCAAAACCCCCACCCTCGGGTATGGGCAATTTTTGAGTTTTTGGAGAAACCCCCTGGTATGGGAAATTTTTGATTTTTGGGGGTATGTATGGGAAATTTCCCGAAAATTGGGCTGGGTATGGGAAAATTTCGATTTCTCAACGACACCACTGCCTGGGGGGAGGGGGGTCCCCCGTCAGGTATGCTATCTCCCCCTCAGGTTTTTACACTATCCCAGGGTAGTACTTGGGGGGGGGGGTGGGGGGTCCCCCCAAATTCATCTATCTATCGTCAACACTTTTTGATTTCATCTATCTATCGTCAACACTTATGGGCAAATCTATCTATCGTCAACAAATTTTGGGAGTAATCTATCTATCGTCAACACAGTTACCCCTGGGTGCAGTGTTGGAGGTGGGGGGTTTGGGGGTAGCCCCCAGTACAGTAGGTATCCCCCTCGCCTGGTACAGTAGGTATCCCCCCCGATGTTTGGCATGGTGATGGTACAGTAGGTATCCCCCCGATTTTCACCCCGGTACAGTAGGTATCCCCCCAATTTTGCCCCAAAAGTGCCAATTTTTGACCAAAATGGCCAAAATTAGTGTAAAATCAGTGGTTTTTACCTCAAATTACCCCAAATTCGCGCGATACGCGCGCAAATACTACCTTTTCACACCGTTCCACACATAATAAACAAATTTTCAAATTTTCACCCCAAAACCTAATTCCCCCCCCCCAGCCCCCCAAACCCCCCTAGGTACATAACCCCCCAGGCCATCGGCTCTGGTACAGTAGGTATCCCCCCTCTCCGAGCGCGGTACAGTAGGTATCCCCCCTCCAGAGTATTGGTCGCACAATGACTTTATAAGAATTGGTCAAATTTTTTTAGTAGTAAAGAGTACACGTAGTAAAGAGAATGTTTCAGACCTGCGGCAACGTGGTTGATCTGCTACATAATTTTCAGCTGAAAATGTTTTGTGAGAATCACAAATAGCACAGTAGTTAAGAGTGACTGAACGTGAAAATCAGGATTGATTTTGATGAATTCTTATATGGTCGTTGTGCGACCAATACTCTGGAGGGGGGATCCTATCTACCGCGCTAGAGGGGGGATACCTCCTGTACCAGACCGAATCGTGGGGGGGTGTACCCCTAGGGGGTGGGGTGGGGGAGGTTTTGGGGTGAAAATTTGAAAATTTGTTTTCTATGTGGAACAGTGTGTAAAAAGGTATTTGCGCCGTGTCAGCAAATTTTAGTTGAGGTAAAAACCACTGATTTTACACTAATTTTGGCCATTTTAGGTCAAAAATTGGCACTTTTGGGCAAAAAGTGAGGAATACCTACTGTACAAGTGGGGAATATACTGTACCATCACCATGCCAAACATCGGGGATACCTACTGTACCACGGGGGATACGAGGTACCCCGAAATTCCCCACCTCCGAACACTGCAGCCGGGGTAAGAGTGTAGTTTTGACAATAATTACTGCAATTAACGATAGATAGATTTGCCCATAAGTGTTGACGATAGATAGATGGAAATCAAAAAGTGTTGACGATAGATGGATGAATTTGGGGGGACCCCCCCCCCCCCCGAGTACTCCCTGGGATTAGCCTGCCTAAAAACCTGGAGGGGAGATGCAGCCGTGCTCGACGGGACCCCTCCCCAGGCAGTAGGTGTGATTTTGAGAAAATCGAAATTTTGCCATCCCGTCCGATTTTCGGGAAATTTCTGTGCCCAAAAATCAAAAATTTCCAGTACCGGGGGTTTTCTGCAAAAACTTCAAAAATTGCCCATACCCAAAGAGGGTGAGGGTTTTGAGAAGAGAAAATAACCCAAAACGTAAGGAGTCCAAAAGTCGTTCTAAAAAGTGCTCTAATACAGAGTTTTCTTGCGGCAGCAAGCGATTTTTGGAATTTTTGGACGAAAAGTGGCCAATTTTGGTACTTCTGGGGTCAAAAATTGATTTCTTAGGGGTGTTTGTTCCGAAAGTGAAGCATTTCCATACCCAGGAGGTGCCCGCCGATGGGCCCGGCCCGACCTCGGGCCCGGGGCCCGGGCCCGGTCTGGGCTTCCTGGCCAGCCGGGCCGGAGGGTCGGCCCGGCGCCCCGGCCCGAAAATTCTGAAATGACTTATTTATGAAAAAGTTAGGGATTTTTTTTGTCAAAAATACTAAAATTTCTGACGGATTCGGCAAGCATGGTAGCTCATTGTTCTCTATCTGACGACCATTTCATGGAAAACAATGTATTTTCAACCAGTGGTGTAGCTACCCAGGCGGGGCGGCAACCTACAGTACCACCAAAAATGTGGGGCGGCAACCTAGCCTCCCCACTGTACCGGCCGGGCTAAGGGTGAACAAAAATTTTCGGTCGAAATTTTGAAAAAGAAAAGGTGCTCTAAAACGCTAATTTCGCGCGTAGCGCGCGATTTATAGCCTCTTTGGAGTGCTGAAAAATATCGATTTTATACCGTTTTTGAGACCAAAAAGTCACGACCTGAGTGCTGTACCGGCCCGGGGGCGGCGACCTACCTAGTGTACCAGGATGGAGCGTCAACCTACCTACCTACTGTACCTAGGGGGACCCCCACCCCTGCAACACCTTTGTTTTGAACCAAAAATCAGGTTAAAAAATTGCAAAAATTATGACAAAAATTGGGTTAAAATCTGAGCCAAAAAATTCGGGCCCGGCCAGGCCCGCCGGTTTGGGGGTACGGGTCAGCCAGCCCCGGGTTTGGGGGCTCGGGCCCGGCCCCCGGAACCCGGCCGCCGAATGCCGACCTCGCCCCATACCCCCGGCCGATTTCCCCATCCCCATACCTACCAGGGGGCACCCCCCACCCCCCCCCCCCCGAACGGCACCACTGCCCCCAGGAACTACACTGGGCTGGGCCGGGATTTTCTACTTTTGGGAATTGGGCCGGGCCCGAAGATTTTGGAAGTTTGGGCAGTGTCCCGGCCCCGACCCGGGGCCTGACTTTCTCAAAATGGGTAGGTGAATTCGGGGTATTGGGTATTTACCCCATGCCTAGCTGGGACGGCCCGAACTTCTCCAAGCTAAAACGGGGTGGGCCCAATGGTGACAGGAGGCGGGGTGAGGGGTCCCCCCCAAACCCCAAGGTACAGTAGGTACCTAGGTGGGTTGAGCGCTCCCCATCCTGAGGTACCGCCTGTAGGTCCAGTGTCGCCGCCGCGGCCGCTGGTACAGTAAGGTTGTTATTTTTTGGCTAAAAATTGGCATAAAATCTGCTCTTTTTTCACTCCAAATCAGGCGAGAAATCGCGCGCCTACGCGCCGGAGTTAGCGTTTTCAGAGCACATTTCCGTCAAAATTTTCGACCTAAAAAATTTTCTTCCCCCTAGCTCGGCAGGCTTGCACTAGGTAGGTTGCCGCCCCACGCATTTTTGGTCGTACGCGTCATGTTGCCGCCCCGCCTGGGTAGCTACAGCCCCCTGGGTGGGCCGGACCAATTTTTGCCAAACCGGGCCCGGCCGGCTCGGCCGGCTGGTTGAGCTCAGGCAGAATGCGTGCGTCCCAGTTTTAAATTTTTTGAACTGACAGTTAGGCAGCCGGCAGAATGAGCGATCGAGTGATATGAGCCAATTGTGAAGAAAACCACAATCAGCCGTTAATAATCAGAATCCCGATGCCACTGTAGTCATGGTCGAATCGCCCCCCCTCCGTTTTTTTTCGTTGCTGTTGTGCATTTTCTTGGCGCCTCTTTCCTGCTTTGACGTAACACTTTTGCAAAATCGGCGCTTAGTTTCAAGCTCAGAATGACATGTCGGAGCCTAAAAACATGCGACGCAGCGGATGCGCGTAGTATAAACAGAAAAAAATTGCAAAAAAACGGTAAAAAGCGTCTGTTTTGAGCGCAATTCCCCGACTCGGTCACTGCAGCCCGGCGCGCGACCTTTGACTGCCCCGAGATTCTCTTGGTGGTTTGACTGCAGCCTGGCAGACAGCAGTCACCCTGGCAGTCATAAGCAGGCAATCACCAGAGCTCCGTCACTGACTGCCTATCCTTGACTTCCTCAAATTTTTTGAGTATCACCAGGAGTCGTCAGAAGTATAAATCGACCTTACCTCTGACTTGATTGAGGTGTGCTGAAACTATAACATGAATACAGTCAAACCACCACACAAGGTAAACCTCTACATAGTGAATTCCTATCTGTATAGCTCAAAACGAATTATACCATGATCATTTATGTATTTTTTCCGTCAACCGAATGAGAAAACGCGCTTTACTGCGATATAAAACAAAAATAAGAAAGGATTATAACCAGTTTTTTTCCTGCGTTTTTTGAGTGCAAAATGAATGACCAGTTTTCCCGGTATACGGTTTTTGAGCGCAAACATTTTTTAAACTAAATTGTTCATATAATTTTTGTTATACAATCAGATTAGATTCTGGATTCAAAATTGTCCGCATGTCACATTTGTATAATATGCAAATATTGAAATTGATCACTGAGCTATATACAATTGTTTATTTTTCGAAATCGTATGTCCCACCGAAACATCGGAGCGCTTCGGCGAAAAATTTTTGTTGGTACAAATCGATTAAGCTGCGTTTATTGGTGCTCAATGCTTCGGAATTGGACACGGACAACTATGAGCTCAAAAAGTTATCGAATTGATTCATACGAATTAGCCCCATGAGGCATCCAATTTAAGGCGACGGGATAAGACCGAAAAATCGGAAACGTGTTCCCGGATGACGACGATATAATTGATGAATGATCGTTGCACATCGATTTTCTAGCACACTTTTCCAAGTGGCGGGGAGAGATTGAATAGCCAGGCGTTTGGCGCGTCCGAATCTCGCAGCTTCACATTATCCAGTTTTCCAAAATCTAAGTTTTAGAGGAAAAAACTGGAAGAACAATCATCACAACATTGAGATCACAGCGTAACTGTTAGTTTTCTGTCATGTAGAGAAATGAGCACTTGTGGCTCATTGTGGCCCTATAGTTGCGTTTGCCAGTGTGTGTGCCTTAAAGGGGAAATTGCACATTCCGTTCGCCCCTTCTACCAAACTTTACAAGGGCTTAGATAACAGTTTGGACATCACAAAACTCAAATCACTTGTTGCCGATTCTCAGACGCGAGACCACAAGATGCAAATAAGAAGGAACTGCCGGGAAGAAAATTCGCCGCGGGACCCGCCCCGAAGCTCTGCCTGCGCATTCAGGGTTTCAAATGGTCTCGACGCGATCTGCTAATATTTGCGTCAGGACGGGAAAAGAAAATGTTCCATGGTGCCCAGCCCGGCCCAAGAACTGCCAGCCGGTGTCGCAAAAGAAATTTCGAAAATTTCGTCATTATCTTTCATTGCGTGCCGGCATCGCCCGTGCAACCCCGGCGTGGCGATAAAACATTTTGTTCTGACGCAAACATTTAGCAGATCAGCATCCCGGTTTTCATTTGCAAAAACCCCTAAATGTGCAGGTGGAGTTCGCGGTGCGGCGGCGCGTCTTCCCGGTTGTTTGAACTGTGCCCCGTGCTCAAGTGCAATGCATCTTTTAGCGAATTCATACTTAAAACGTAATTTTGAGTTTTTGTGATGCCCAGATTGCAGTCTCAGCGCTTCCAAAGTTTGAAGGGCGATTAGGAAATGTGCAATTTCCCTTTAGGTTTGAGGTGTGAGATTTACCGTGATTATTTCCAAACCAACTCCCATCATGAGAACTTGAGCATTATGAGAAAATCTCAGGTACTTTGCAATGTGTTCTTCCTCCTTATTCTTCCCTTGGCCGACAGTTCTCATTTTGAGAACTTTGTCGAGCACGACCCAAATTTTTGGGTCCCACAGTTTTTGAAGAAGTTTCGCCTTGAGGTGTTTCCTCATTGTATGAGTCGGATTCCCATCGTTTCGATTCGGTCAGCTGCGTGAGTATCATTTTGATTGCGGTATTCTCATTTTGCAGCTCAGTGCACTCTTGACCCCGTTCTCATCGTGCTCCGATTTGCTGTTTCCTCATTTGTCTCGTACCCTTTCCCATAATTCTGAAACACGCCGAGAACAGATTTTGTTTGTCGACCCAGTGGGCGGGGGAGTGAGATAAACGTTCTTTGTTATTCTGAGCGTTTTTTCATCGGCGTTATCTTGCTGACAAAGTCATGCAGCCCCGACGCCGTCAGTTTCTTTTCAGCTTATTAATGTGAAATGCGACAAGCCAGCGCAAGTAGACAAAATCGGTGGAATCCCCCCCGTGTTTTTTTGTTATTGTTTAATTTGCTAAACAGTGGAAGAAGAATCGTTCGTCCACCATCCGGGGTCAGTTTTACAAAGTCTCAGTGTGTCATTGGTTATGGGAAATAACTGCAAAAAAAAAGGGAAGGGAAATTCGGATCAACGCCCAGGCATCGACCATTAATATACATACATAATGTTACTCGTCGTTTTTTGTATCCCGCCTTATCAGTGTACAAATATACGGAAAACTTGAAATTGCTTATTGCTGCGTACTGAGATGCGCGGCAACGTATTTCAATTGAGCACGCAATATTTTAATCGCAGTTTTACAATTTCCCAGCAATGCGCCATGCGACCTGTGAGTCTGCAAGTCTCCATCAGGTAATAAGACGGAGGTAGAGTGCTTTTTTTTTTTATGCAATCACAAAGCGAAATAATAATGTGAACTGCCCGGCAATTGGTGCCTTTGCCCCTCTCGTCCCCCCCCCCCCCCCCCCCCGGGGTACCGCGCCGCTGCAATACTATCATACGACAGTGGTTTTGATAATGCACACTAAACGTGATTTATCGTGAATTGTTAGATTGGTTTTATCGGATGGAAGTTTCCGGCCCCGCAGATCGCGGCAACCGGAATGCGTCGCTGCTTCATGTGTTTTCAACTGTAGCACTTCTGTATGCTGTGGATTTTTCCGAGGGCACGGTACAAGCAGTTTCGGTCGTTCCCTTACAGATTTGTGAGAACTCGTGAGTGTGTATACGCAACAACAACTTGTAGTTTCAAAGTATTCATGGAATTGCTCGCAGTATTTCAGCCGAGGTGTGCTTTTAATATGCATCCCGGGTGTAATAATTCA
>JASAMV010007793.1:0-25759 GCA_030248065.1 Rhynchonema sp. JSB1_4 | reverse complement strand
GTGACTTATTTAGCTTTCTCCTGGAGGTGTACGTGTACCTTGTTTTGTCCACGTGTGCGTGCATGCGTGTGAAAATCATACAAACAATGTCTCACAAGCTAACCCGGCGCGCGCGCGGCATATGATATTGATATAGCAAAGGCGACAACCGTTTCTGGGTACCGCAGTTATGCGCCTCCGAGATCTGTGCTTCTGTTCTTAAGCCTACATTTAGTGGTGGCGGCTTAGGTGTTAGTCCTGAACCTTTACCCAGAATCATGCTCGTCTGTAGCTGTAGCTACATACACAATGCAATTCAAGTTTTTCTCTGAACCCAGGGCTTCACGTACAAATTCCGCAGACGCTAGCATGATCACCTAGGAACCACACCAAGGTTGATTGCGAACCATGCGTCCTAGTCATTCAACAGTACCCGTTAATGTGCCCTCTATATGGTGTCACGGTACGGTGCGGATGTCATACGCCATTAGTACCGTACATCTCACCGGAAAATTGACGTGAACCGCTGAAAGCACGAAGTTTTGTCATCTGATGCGCCACCGGTGGCTGCCTGCTGCTGAGACTGTGCCTGTTTGGTGGGCGATTTGGGGGCAGGCTGCAAGAATGTTACAATAATTATATTATTTTAATTCAGGTTTTTATTCAATTATACTTGGGCATTGACCTGAGGACTATTGAGGCAAAAAGAACAATGCGTGATGGCCGTTCATGAAAAAATAAAGAGGACGTTGCTCATTGTAGAAGCTATTCACGTGCCCTTCCCGCTCGCTTGCACAAGCAGTGATCGCTCACGCGACACGCGTGGCGTAAACCACGTGACTGATTTTTTTGTGTTTTCTCACTGACAATGACCTGGTGCGCTGCTGCGCAACTCGCATGTTCTACCCTGCAAATTTCCACCTGTTTCTTCTCCTTTGGCTTCTTTTCCTTCTTCGGCTTTTCCACTTTCTCTTTCTTCGGTTTCTCGACCTTCTCTTTCTTCTGTTTTTCTTTCTTTTCTTTCTTGGCCTTTTCTTTTTTCTCCTTTTTCTCTTTCTTTGAGTCTTTCGATTGTTGGTCCGTTGTTGGGGATGTCTCGTGTTTCACTTCGATCACGGTTACTTTGCCACCTGTAAGCGATATGCATTTATATTTGAACATGTTTTGTAAGCAAACATGTAAGCATCATTATACGCTGGTCAAAATTAGTGTCGTCGGAAGACTTCTTGAAATTATTCTAAATAGGAGAGAGTCAGCTGAATGGTAAATGTGAATTGTTTTCACAGGAATGTGCCATTTGGTCGCTCATGCCCATATACCTGCTTCTGCAGACGGGCGGTGCACCAAGATTATCGTCAGTGTCAATGCACTAGGTGGCCACATGACCCCAAAAAAACAGAAGCGTGTTTCTGATAGACCGATCCCGGTCACCAAGTTTACATACGGGTCATTCAGTGTCATAATCCGAACCAAGGTTCGCCAGATGAACAATTGCACGAAATGTGCCAGTACCCACTAACCGGTCGTAGTGCCATTACTCGGTGACGTGGCCGTTGTAGTGGTAGTGAACTTCTGCATTGCGCCGTCGTTGTTGTGGTGACCACCGACGTCCGGTTCGACACCACCCTGATCCCCCAGCTGTGTTGATGTTTCACCGATTTCCACCACACGCACGCGATGCTGGCGCGGGGAATTGAATAGACTGCAAAATGGATACATTCGCAGTTTTTGTGAATAATGATTAAAAAAACAGCAACTGGCTCATCTTTATGGTGATGGTGTGGCAACGGGGTGAAAACAGCTGGAGACAAAACAGGGGAACAGCGTTTTTTTTTTTCAAGAAGGTAACACAGCCACATCGTGTTTATTTGTGCCAGTATAGGCCCGATCATCAGTTCAGACGTAAACAGGTGGGTATAGTGCAAAACTACATAGGACTTTTATACAAATATACATAGTCCTCTCTTTCGTGTTGTCTTCCGGCTTTTCCGTCCGCTCAAAACAGCGGGCCCTGTGGTTTGGCTATTTTGGTTGGTTCCCCCGGGGTATAGGATGATCATTTTTGGCGAGTAAAAAAGCGTCAGTATACATACATACTACCTATGCACATACATGCAGTAGGTACAAGTATCTCAGATGAAAACATTAGGCAGGGAGCAACCAAGTCAAATTCCAAGTTCCCAAAACCAGGGTTGTTTCAAAAAAAGCGGTTAATTAAAAAAAATTTTTAAAAAAAAAGTTTTTTTTTTGAAACTCAGATTTTGCTTTTTTTAATAAAAAAAAGTTGCCCAAAATGGGCTGAAATGTCCAAAAATGGCCTTTTTCGAGGCAAAAAGTTGGCACTTTTTTTCTGTGGACGGGACAATTTTTCCAAAATCGCGCCTGCGGCGCCCTGTATTGTCCCCAAATCCGTACAGGGATGCGCGGTGCTGGTCTTTTATAGGGATGTGGCACGGATAATGTACCACTGCATGCTACTACACATGTATATACATAGGTCTGGTGCAAAACCGGGCGCGCAAAGTCGATCTGACACGCAAGATTTGGGCTGTAATCGATATTTTGATGGTCGTATATCAGATATACGGCATTAGATGCATTAAAATACGTTGTACGGCATGCTACACTACATTAGAGTAACATCGTTAGTCAACTTCAACCTCAGACTGGTCGGAGACCATGGAATCTGCACAATACTACCGGGTGTCACCACACAAGTTCGGCCTCAGGCGAAAATTTTTCAATTTTTGAAAAATATGTTGCATCGATTTCATTTATCCTGAAACGTCGTTTGCAACACTTTTTCTAATAAAAAAAATTTTCGTCAAAAAAATCAAAAAAAAATTTTTTTTTAAAAAAAAAGCTCGTTAATAAAAAAAATTTTTTTTCAACCCTGCCCAAAACTATTTATTCGAAACATATAACGCGCACCGCGACAAAAAAAATGCGAATGGCAGTTTTTTTAATCCGTTATGTAACATCACTTGTGGCCGCCATCACTGACCTAGACCCCGAAACCCAGCCCGTCTAATAGGTTTGGTAATGAAGTCATTACGGAACCATGCAAATGTACGGAATGGTTAATGCGTTTTGAAAGTTCTTACTGCTCGTGCAGGTAAACTTTGCGGTCCCGGAACAGTACCATAGTGAACTACACATGAGTACTGTTTGGTGCGTATTGCGTCGGGCGGACGCAACAAAGTAACTTAATTTGCGAAAAAGTGCACCTTTAAAAAACCGACAAAATGATGAAATATTCTCAGAAGACGTTATTTTTTAACGTGTACAAAAGTATTGCACAAACCGCGCGCAAAGGCCTCTCTTCTCTTCTGCTGGAGTTGTTTTCGAACTGTTTGGAGCAGGTATCGGGTCTTCTTGAATAACAGCGGTTTGATTATTTTCTGTTGACGAAATAATAACTGCAGTCGAAGTTTCTGGTTCTGGCGTTTTCATAACATGAAAATTAAAATATCACCATGACTATGCACGCGACGTCCGGTGTATAAAAAGCACCCACAACAGTCCAATGATTGCGCCTATTTGTTCATAGGCTGGGACTGTATAAAACCGTTGTTTTGCTTATTTCTTAATTTTTTGTCGATTTTCCGGACCAGCTGTAAAATGAAATGAGATGGTTTGGCACCTTTCAGAAATAAAAACCGGACAAAATAAAAATGAGGCGTACAAATGTTTGGAAATTAAACTGAACATAGTTGTCGCTCTTTTCGCTTGCAAACTTATTATCATCATTGCGTAATTTAATAAAAATGTCTGTTTGCACACACATCAAAGAAGACGCTATTTTTTTGACGAAAAAATTGTATCGCATTAGTCTGGAATGAACGCAGAAGCATATCGTTAGGGGTACAGTATGTATGAGTGTGAACATAAAAATTGTCATGAACAATGAAAATGTGATAATTGCATTTTTTGGGAATAACATTAATCCATATTTATATATACACAACGTTTTGGAGCGTTTCTACGTCAACGAACGTTCACGTTCATAAAAAACAGAGTAGAGAACATCTCACTGGAGCAGGGTGTTAATTCGAAAGTTGGCAGCCAATCGTTCAAGACATTTCCAATGATAGCATTAGAAAATGGGCGCAAACTTAAGCCAATAATATAAACATTGCTATGCGTGACCACATTTACTGTCCTTAAAGAAAAATAAACTTTCAAAACCAGCCATTTTTATGCCCTTTCTCATTTATCGGGTCAGCTATTCTCAGTCAGCCTGTCTGTATATTTAACCAAGAGTATAAATGGCAATAAAACAAATATAACAGTCAGGAAATTTTATGATCTCAACTTCGAAGTACAGTATTAGGTTACCGGGTCGGAAATGAAGACATTTATTGGGTGACTGATATTACAGAAGGCAAAAAGCGTTTCAGATAAGATGCACACACGCACAGGCAATGGTTTCCATGTTTTTACTTCAACCAGGAAGATCGAAGAGAGTCGATTTAAGAACTTGTGTGTGTGTATCATCTGTTTAATGAAAGGCTCGATTGGTACACGTGACCGTCTGTTGAACACCAGTTTCCCAATTTATACTGTTAACCTGGGCTTGGCTGCCACTTTTGTGAATACTAGACGGGACCCGTGCCTACGGCCCGGCTACAGCGCCGCGCCCGTGCCCCCCCCCCCCCCGAAGACCCGTTAGCATACCCAAAGCTACCCGTGAAAATTGACCCGTCATAGACGGCAGGCAGCGGTCAATGGAGTGAAGCGTGGTGGAAAAGAAACGGAAGATAACAAAGGGGAAACGGAGTTAAAAATATGAGGGGGAGAGTGGAAAATGGGCTTGAGAAAGGTGGGAGGGAAGGGAAATCTCAGTTCATTGAAATCAAATCAGTGAGAAAAATGAAAAGCGAAATGGATGGAAAGGAAAAACGATGGAAGGAAAAAGAGGGTTAAAAGAAGAAGAGTAAAGGAAAGAAAAGAGTGAAGCGTGGTGGAAAAGAAACGGAAGATAACAAAGGGGAAACGGAGTTAAAAATAGGAGGGGGAGAGTGGAAAATGGGCTTGAGAAAGGTGGGAGGGAAGGGAAAGAGAGGAGACTGGCCTGAGAAGGACGGAAGAAAAAAGAGGAGGGGAGGTCAAGAAGGGGGAAAGGGGAATTGGAAAAAAGAAGGAAAGAGAAGAGAAAAGGGAAGGAAGGGGAAAGGAAAGAAAAAAGGAGGGAAGGAAGGGAGTGGAAAATGGGCTTGAGAAAGGTGGGAGGGAAGGGAAAGAAGAGGGGAGGTCAAGAAGGGGGAAAAGGGGAATTGGAAAAAGAAGGAAAGAGAAGAGAAAAGGGAAGGAAGGGAAAGGAAAGAAAAAAGGAGGGAGGGAAGGGAAAGAGAGGAGAGTGAAAAGAGAGGGAGGGGGCCACAGACAGACAGACATACATACGCCTTCCTGTTTTAGTAGTATAGATTGTGCCGCCAGTGGGGACCGCAGATGTGGAGTTCCGAGCGTGTCACCATAAACCAGGTAGCCTGCATCAGTCATTAAGTCTGGATTAAAAAATAAACCTCATTTGTCATAAAGAGGTGAGAACCGCCGGGAACAAAAAGTTGAACCCGATCAGAAAAGCAAGATTAATCAGCAGCAGCAATGGAATAAACACAGCACAAAGCCGGTGAAGAGAAACTAACTGTGTGTTTGTCATCACTAATTGTTGTGTCAGCCAGTTTTGTCAGTAAGTCAGCCGCCTGATACGGGGGTGCAATGACATGAGCACCTGATCGACAAGGATCAGGAAAACTGTAGCCCACTTTGCTTAATACATACCAGACAAAAAGCGGGCTGTATCCGATGGCCTTGTCGACGTGGTTTCTGGTCATGATTTTGAAACATGTATGAACCTTTTGGACCCATTAAACACAATAGTTTCAAAGATTCACTTTCAAATTAATGTGGTATATCGGTCCAAAAGATTCATACTTCAAAACAGCTTGCTGTCTGAGCCGAAGTCTACAAAATTATGTGACATGGAATGGTATAACTTTTAATACACATGTACACATAATAACATTTAATACACACGTGTACATACCTAGACATTCAGCCAGTGGCAGTACGCCATTCTGACAGAGTTGTCTGACTGACGAAACTGACTGACATGACGAAGTCAGGGACGTTTGTTGGCCGTACGCGCCATTAGCTGCGCATTGCGGATGCGGCACACAATTGGCACTTTAGCCTTTCGAAAGCTGTTTCAAATCGGTGAATCTCCAAAAAGTTACATCTTCTGGTTCTTTTTTGGCCCCGGCGTAAGAAGGAACTCAGAACAGCATTAGCGACAAAGGGCAACCTCCTTGGAACAAAAACACCAATCACACAAGGCGTGGCTCTCACTTTTCGCCCTTTTTTCCTGCTGCCGACCGACCGGAATGCAAAAGCGCTTTTTGATAAGACCGCATTGGTTTGTGTGGAGCGCCAAATTACAAACATTTGTCTCCCCTTCCTTACAAGTATTATGCTTTGCGAGCGCCGAAGTTATGTTATGTTATTCCAATCATGTGTGGGTTTCAAACTGGAAACATGCGACTTACATACGACCGCGCAGTTCCTTCAGAAATTCCGGGCTTATGAAACAAAATTACAGTATAAGGATTTTTCAACATGGCTGTGAAGGTAAAAAAACTATAAGTTTCGTCCAAACAATTACGGTGCCGAACTATAAGTTGTATCTAGCTGAAACAGGTTTTCTCAAAAAGCCGCCATGAAGAAACAACGCATCACATAGGCAAGAACAACATTCTAGCAAGAAACGGTAATCTGTCGTCATCTGCATGGTTTGTATCAGACTCAACTTGAAACAACCAGGGTTGGGCAAAAAAACTACGGCACTTTTATCGACCGGGTCGGTTTTCATTTCTTTAAATCCTATATTTTTACTTGATTTCCCTGATTTTTTCAAGAAAATTAGCCTGATTTTTAGGGAAAATCTATTTTTTGTCCAATAATTGCTGAAAATGTTTATTCGACCAATTTTTACTTTGTCGTGATACGTCGATATGCGGAGTTTGATTTTGATGGTCGACCCCCTACCCATTCTGGTCAGGTGATATGGGCCAAATCGGAATGTTGTTTACAGCTCGCTAGAAGAGAGTTGAAACACGTTTGTCTACCTTGGTATATGACACACCGACAACTGTTTAGCCATTATTTCTTCCTGAAACGCAACTTTTTAAAGCTTTTTTGTAGTATGTGTTGGGCATCTGGGCGTTTTTGAAAAAAGTTTTATTTTAAAAACGTTTTTTAAAACGAATTAAAAAACGTTTTTTGCCAGACCCTGCAAACAACGTGAGAAATCAATCATTCGAATAACTTTCAACAGATTTGCCTTTCCCAGGACATTTCCTTGCTACAAATGCGGCTAATAATGGCACGTGAACGACACAAGTTTGCCCAATTTAAAATTATTACATATACACGACAGCGAACTGTAATGTAAATATTATTCCACGTGAAAAAGTGAGGCATTGAATAAAAATTGGCCAATTGTTTAATCGTCAATGCAAATCATCGACTTTGACCGTCAACTCAAACAGCCTGGATGAGCAGCGCGAGAAGTGCATTGGAGGAGTGAGTTGACGATGAGAATGAATATGCGATGTGCGTTGACTACATGAGTATAAGCCGAAAAATTACTTTGTTACCAAATGACGCTCTGAACCCCCAGGAACGATTTACGCACAAACGTCAAAGCCAAACGCGCTGTTTTGAACAAGTATACAATTTGACATTACTAAAATTTATATGCACAAAAATGACCGGTTTTTTTTTATTATTCTGGTCTGCTTTTGTGTTTGGTTTGGTTTAACACCACCACTTCCAAAAGTATTTGAAATTCGAATATGACATAAATTTCCGTGCTGTATTATTCATAGGAACAGCAACTGGCACTCAAGAACATATTAGTGCGTGTCTGTCACAAAAAAATTATCGCGAAAATTAGTAGGATAACGATAAACCAGCGCACCTAATCCTCTCCAGAGTAAAGATATCCGAACAAGAATTGTGTAACGTTTAGAGGCGGAGAACTTTTGTACAAAATACTAATAAAGTCAGCAAGACGTTATTTATGTAATTAAACAGCCATCTATTATATTGCCAGCGTGACTTTTTAGTGTGCGCGATCATCTTTTTGGGACTTTATGTTGGTATTATAATTTCTGTGCACGAAATTTTGCGACAGTAAAACCATTTCGGTGGGCAGACAAGATCTTGTTGTGGGGGCAAGCAGTTAATGAAACGCAAACACAGAATATGTTTGTGCAAGCGCGTAACATGACGTGGCTTTGCGACAGCCTGTGACCAAGACTATAGCTCACACGACTAATCTGAAACTGAAACACCGGCTGAACCAGTGTTCAAAAGGCCGTAAAACGGTAAAACGGACTGAAATTTTACTCGCGCTCGTTGTACGTGAAATACAAATTAGCTGTATAGTATGTAGTTTGGACTTTGGAACCTTCTGTATAGCATAGGATTGAACACCTCTACGTGTCGCGTCCTCTTTATTAGCTCGCATACAAATTTGACGTGTTGGTGCAATTTTGTAAGGCTTGTCATTCAAAGTTGAGTTCAAAAGCAACTTAGAATTTTTAAAGACCACTTTTGTTTTTTCACAAAAAAAACCATTGCTAGATCATAATCACATTTCGGGCCAAAGGGTATGACAAAAAAGTTTTTGGCGCAAAGTTCCTTTAAAACGCACGGTTTTTCTCTGAAACGCATATTGGAAAAGACCTTGCACTGTGAAAGAAAAGAACTGGGGTCCGAAAAACGGGTATCGTTTATAATATGCATATATAGTTCCAATCCCACCTCAAGTCCCGAGAATTTAGGCTTGCTTTCTCTCAGGAACAAAAACAATTGAGTGGAGTCAGTATACTCGAGTGATACATTTTAGGCAGTAAATCACGGAGCCCAGTTTCAACGAATTTCACGTTTTTTCCTCCCATAAGCTCAAACCAGTGCTTTGTTTACAGCCGAAATAATAAATGGTTGTGAACCAAATGGCCCAAAACCCATTTCACATCAAGAAAACTCCAGGTTGGAGTTGTCATGAAGCAAGTGGTTTAGTGTCGTCTATATGCAGTCCGTAGTACAATACCTTTTGTAGTTACTTGGAGCCATAACCCCTATACTTTCCGAAAGAAGCATTCACATAATAATAATATTTGTTGGCACAAAACCCAGCGGCTCTTTCCTGTTAGCGCAAAGAAACGCACGCATTTGACAGTGCTCACACATGAAAAAAAGAAATCAATTAAGTCCGGAGTTTTCACTGCCGCTTGTTTGAATGATTGAGAAAGGAAGGACAAATTAAAAACGAAACTCTTTGGTTTTTGCTTTGATAGCACGGTACAGGTAGACTGTATGTAGGTATAGTACCCACAAAGGCAGCTAGTACAGGCACGGTTCCGTAGCGAACGTGGTTATTGAGAATGCACTTGCTGTTCTTTGTTTTCGGAGACAGTTTTTGCGGTATTTTTCATTTTTAAAATAACATCCTCGACTTTCTCCAGAGACGAGTCACCACCTCGGGTTTCGACTACAAGGGCGCGTGTAGGAAACCTGAAGCTGAGGGCGAACTTAGGTTGAACACGGAAGCCGGAATCTGGAAATATTTCCGGATTCCGGCTTTCGGATGAATTTTGCGGAACAGAAGAGGAATGCTGAAATTGAAAATTCACTAATTTTCACGAAAAGTTGACGTTTTCAGCAGTTTTCAAAATTCATCCGGAATCCGGAATCCGGAAATATTTCGAGCAAACACAATCAAACAAACAGATCAAAGCTTTTACATGTAAATGTTTCGGGATTCCAGATTCCGTGTTCAATCTAGTCCGCCCTAAAACACGACATTTTCTGTGCTGCTGCCAAAACTGAGTGGCCCAGAAAATGTTTTTCGCCGTTGTTATTTCAAAACTTGAGTGCAACAGAAATGTTTCCTGGTCCAACGTTCAGAATTTTTTTACTTCCCCAGTTCGTGACTCACGATGATGGCTATGTACATGCACTCTAAGCTGTTCGCTTGAGCTTAAGAGCTCATTGTACAACCTTTTTTTTCGATCAAGCTAAAAACCTTTTTTAACGGCCATCGTTGACTCAAAGAAGAAGACCTCAGGGATTCTTTCGCGTGATTCGCTGCATAGCGTGGGATATCAAATTAGTCTAACTATCTGTGAACATAGTCATGTTAGACGCATATTCAGATTATTAGTGCCCCCCCCCCGCGTTAGGTCCTTATCAATTTTACGAGCTCGGCCACAAAGGCTTCCATTATCTAATACGCGCCCACAATAATATTCTTCAACGCGGTGCTGTGTAGAAATTGCAAAAGAGACCCTAGACGAATAATGCAGGACAGCTGCATGTTTTTTGCTCATACAGTAGTTTTCCTGCTCATGAACCTTGTTTTCTCCAAATTTAGTCTTTTTCATATAGCTTGACAGGTGCAAATGAGCCACAAGTTGTGTCTGTGTACTGTGGTTCTGAGCATTGGATGTTGATCAGTTTTAGTTATACAATGCCCAATGCTAAGGACCTGTGACAAAGTACATTATATGTAAGTCTCTCTTTATGTAGTGATAATCATAATAACTTGCGAGCATGTTTTACTTACCAGTGGCTAGTTGATTTTTCTCTAAATGCACAGAAGGGCCTGGGTCAGAAAAAATCCCTTATAACTTTCTTATGATGATTTTTAAATGAAATAAATTTAAAAATTTTGTGCTTGTAAATACATAACCTATGTATTCCTTTTCAGTTAGCACTCTGCAGCACTGCTACACACATGTATTCATTCAACAAACTAATTCGTCAACGGTGTTCTTCGACGACTTTGCAAAGATGAAACATCGCCAAAGTTCCAGTTTCAAGTAGGTTTCAACGTTGCTAGAAAATCAGCACCGCGATTTTGAATGTGCCACAAAACATGAATGAAGACGACACGGACTTAATGTTCATAGTGATTCTCAGTGCCATTTTTATCGCCATTATCGCTTCGATCATGTATTTCGTACATTTGTGTTTACATTAACATAGTTTCAAAGCTGTTTAATGAATGTTCTAAGAATACATTTTTGTGGGAAATGCGGAAACAAAGAGGAGCACAGGAACAGGATCACATCAAAGACCGATACACATACAGTATACAACCAGGGTTGGATTAAAAATTCTTTCGTTATCGAACTTTTTTTTAACTTTTTTGAATTTTTAAAAATTTTTTTCAAGATTTACTTCTTTTTATTCCGGACCACAAAAATTTCGGTTCTCAATGTGAAAAATTGTCTAAATTTTTTGTAAATATATTTGATTGGACTGGAGAATATAGGAATAGTTGACACCGACCAGTTGTGTTCACAAACGGGCAGTAGCCAGGTGATATTTTTTACGATAAGCCAGATAACGTGACAATTCGCGTTGGGGATAGTCTGTCCACCATACCGTAGTATGAAAAATGAAGGTCACGTGAAAGGTAAATAATTGGCGCATTTTTTAGCAAAGTTACATGAAAACAGCTGCATAACCCGCGGTTTGGAACGATAATTTTAGATTTCAAGCAGATTTGACTTGCTGGAAGAACTGAATGCGCACATAATGACGGCTGCTTAGGTAGTTCAGTACCATTTTACAACGAAAAAGGGGAAAATAATAAAAAAAAGTTGTGAAATAATAAAAAAAGTGAACTTACTTTTCTAATTTTTAAAAAGCGAAAAAGTGGCGAACTTTTTAAAAAAAAATTTTTCACTTTTTTTAGCCCAACCCTGTATACAACACACAACAATGAAATGAAAAGATAATACGCATGGATCAGACAAAGCAAGAAATTTCACGCATTTGCAAGACAGTGACATATGACAGAACTAAAAAATTATGGATGGTGAAACAGTGTTCAGAATGACCGAACACAAAGTTTGACAAGATTTCTATATTGCATTTGGGAACGAGTGCTGAGAGAGTTTTTGCAACAAGAAGCATGTCTCAGTCATAGTGCACGGTGTCCGTTTAAAGACCGGCGGCGCTTCGATTTTACATGCATTGCGTTCCATATTATTCGGTACCTAAGGTAGATTTGTGATTTCCACTTTCGACCTTCGAAATTGTGATCCCAATATGTTTCCAGCCCTGGACTCAAGTGCGTGTTGACAGATTCGAAAAGAAGAGCCACCACCCTACCTACACAGGCCACAAGAGTGGCGGGCTATAACCAAATTGCCTTCAAGACTTGAACAGTATATTGTTATGCGGTTTTTGGGTTGATGGGTGCCGCACAATGTTGTCATGTTTACCCGACTGTGTTGTGTACCAGTGCTGGCGACATGACGACCTATAGCACACTGCTCGTCTGTGAAAGCAGATTCAAACGTTTTAAAACAATATAAGTCATTCATGTATGATCGAGCATAATGACAACATTTTCAACATGTCATTTCACAGGACACGAAACTGCACCCAGCAAATTTAGGATACAACAAGTGTGCAGTATTCTTCGTTTCCAATCTTGACTTGACCGGCTGCTGCCTAAAAATGGGTAAGGGTCTGCCTGATGTCTGCCACGGCTTTCCGGGATGTTCCAACCAGCAGGCCAATACCAGCTCACAGAAGAACCAGAGAAAGTCACTTAAAGGGCTCGGGACACAACCGAAGCAAGGGCAGCAGAGCACAGTGTTATACATAGTTAGAAAGCACTGTGACAGCATATGTCACGCACAAATGTTAAGCTCCTTAGGGATTCGCTATCTCTTGGTAGAGCGACTTTTCGTTCCAGAGAAAAGTGAATTTCCTCACAACTTGAAACGACCGGTGCAGAAACCCCAAATGAGTTGAAGGTCGAGTAACACGTGGATGGGCTTACAACAGCTACTGGATAATTTATCATGACAACTTCAGTCGTTCAAACCATTGTTTCCCTCGGTGAGGGTGCGAAACATTCCAAAAATCGGCCATATATTTCGAGGACACAAGTTTGTCCCTAAATCTTGAGGCCGTGCTTTGTGTTGCAGAAATCAAAATGCAACAGAAAAACAGAGCATTGTCGAAGGTACCAGAAAATAAGGTTTTTAAATTTGGAAACACTTTGATAGCGGCGTGACGAGCCAAAAAAGACCTAAAAATTGCCACTAAACTGCATAGTTGCAGTCATTGATGGAAATGTGATGTAAATAAGCCACGTATTGCATTGCATTGGAAACGAGAAAGTCAGATAAACGCACAGTCCAACAATCATGACGAGTTTCAAAACTTCAAACTCCATGGTCCGGCTGCTGCAGCCATGCCAGCCTGAATAAGATATTTGGCTATAAGTCGTTACTGTTAAAGATTATTGGACATTTAATAGGTTCAAACGATGTAGCTTCAACGTAGCTATCGAACGATATATAACATGCCCATACTATCTCTTACTGTGGGCAAGAAACGGTCAAAATGTCGAAATCGCACATGGTGACGTGACGGTTCTTTCCAGAATCGTCAAAAAAGCAATTTTTTAGCCTCTGCCCTGAAGCGTAAGAATTTATTGGGGCTTGTTATATATCGTTCGAAAGCTAATCCCGAGATACATTGTTTGGTGCTGTCACATTTACAATAGCTTTAACAATAAGCATTTATAGCTGAATATCATATTCAGATTAGTATGGCTACCCAGAGAGATCTGCAGACCTTAGGGTCTTCGGACCTTAATAGGTTGTTAAACCAGACGTTTCTCTCAATTTTTTGTTTCGAATCCGATGCAATCTGTGGCCTTTATGTGTCACAATTCTGGCGACGAATATAACCACCTAATTTAGCGGCAATTTAATGGATTTTTAGGCCTGTCACGGAGCTAGCCATGAGTTAAAAAATTTAAAAACCTTATTTTCTGGTACTTTCGACGATGCTCTATTTCCCCATTGCATTCTTATTTCCGTAGCGCTAAGCGTGACCTCAAAATTTAGGGACAAACTTGTGTTATCGAAAAAATAGGGCCGATTTTTGGAACGTTTCGCACCCTCACCGTGTGAAGCAATGGTTTGAGCAACTGAAGTTGTGTTGATAAGTTATTCCGAGGCTGTTGTAATCCTATCCACGTGTTACTTGACCTTCAATGCATTTGGGGTTTCTGCACCGGTCGTTCCAATTTGTGCAAAAATTCAGTTTTTTCTGGAACGAAAAGTCCCTCTACCAAGAGATAGCGAATCTCCAACGAGCTAAAAATTTGTGCGTGACATAGGCTGTCGGAATGCTTTCCAACGGTATGTAACAATATGTCCTGCTATCCTTCCTTCGGTTGTGTCCCGAGCCCTTTAACGCACTCTGCGCACACTTCCATGCGTGAGCAAAGGTTATGCAGGAAACTTAAAACTTGTGATCAGGCTTGTAGCAAACTCGAGTGAACTATGTAGGTATCTTCAAAAGTGCCGAAATGCATCCAGTGAGTAAGAGATCTGGTACATTTGCACTGACGATAGCCTGGTGCACCGAAATCGTAAAGGAACGGGTGTGGTATCCAATGCAATGCATATCTTCGGTGTTTGGGGGAATAGGTTTAAATGTCGAGCGCAAACCTTTGTTGTACCCCTAAAATTGACCTTTGTATAGTTGTGAGCTATCGGTTTTGGTGCGCATGGTGGGTCTTTCTTTCATGTCAACTGAAGACACCCTTTTCTCAATGAGAGCGAAGAAGGCAAAAATATTGAAGACACCCTTTTCTCAATGAGAGCCAAGAAGGCAAAAAATAAACATTACTCATAACAAATTGCATGGTTTCTAACTGGCAGTGTAAAAATAATAATCTCGGTCACAATAACAAGCGTCATTTCACGCCACCGTATTTATTTGTAAATTATTAAAAACAACATGACGCACATGCATGCACTCTCTAAATTACGTCTGCACTTTCTGAACATAAAATAAATGCACTGTTTGCTCACGAAACCTCCCACGCCTTTCAGGTAATGTATAACGTATGTCATGGGAGTAAAATTACCCTCCACGATATTTTGCTTAAAGGTTGTTCACAACAACATAAATATATTATTTTCTATGATTCAGCTCAAAATCTTAAATAAATCGTCGATTTTTCAAAAAGCAAAACCTTGCTGAATAAAAAATGCAGCAAATCGTCACTGTTTGCGTGCTTGCCCTGATTTTGCAAGCGCAGGCCTTCCCATTCCCACAGGCATGGTCATCACGAACAGGAGGTGTGGGCAGAAACAGCCGTTTGGATAGATTGACAACTACGATCAAGACGCCTGCCAACAGAAGTGGTGAAGGTGGGCTGATGTTTCGTAGTATTTCCGGCCGCTCTTCAAGAACATCGAATCTGCCTTCAAAGAGAAGCACAAAAATGAATGAACGCAAGCATTTCTAGCTTAGAGAAATTTAATGATGGCATAAATGGCTACTAGCCTTTGTATTTGTTGAATGTCCGAGAGCACGATCGAACTTAGAGGCGAGCACATCTCATTTATACAAATTTCACATTTATGCCAACGTAATTTCACAACTCAAACTTTTACAATCCAGACTCATCTGAATCAGTGCGTCTACCGGATGTAGACTCCCTTCTCGGATCAGGGGGTGGGAAAGAAGGCGATCCTCCCCGCAGTTCGATGGCAAGGGGAAGCAGCAACAACAACAACAACAAGCAAAATAACAGTGGGGAAGACAGCGCGCTAAAGGAGATATTTGGGGAAATCAACAATTCTGGCCAAGGACGCGCCGATGGGAAGTCGCCTTCCCGAGCCAGAGTGCGGCCCGAGGACCGGGGAAGTGCGTGTGTATTTATTCGGCTAAATTGTTTAATGTTCTGCACATCTTTTGTAAATCTATTGTTTGAAAAGTTTTGTTGTAGGTTGTGTGCGCAGTCTCCCTCTTCATAGTAATAGTGATTTGATCCAAGTCTAGCATCTTCGTTTTCGGTTGATTGTGGCCGGCTTTCCCGCACTCCTCCGCACGTGACTTATCGAATTGGAAGAGATCGCGCGCCCTTTTTCGTAGAAGAGATTCTGTGTGACTTTGTGTTTTTCGTGTGTGAAACCAAGTGCTGTGAGACTGCAATTAACCTTGTTACGATAAACGTCGAGAAAGAAGAACCCGCGGGATCGTATTTGTGAAGAGGCCTGCGTGAATCGCAGTCCCGGAGTGGCCAGTGGCACTCGGCGGGGCCTTTCGTGAGGTTTGAGTTTCAGTATTGTGTGTGTGCCTAAACCGTGTTTTCAGCCTAGGCCCGCCCGTTCGTGCCGTGGCCGGGTCTCCAAGTGTGCAAAGGAGGCCGTATCGTAAGGTGCCGGGCAGTGCCACGCCTTACGGTTACACGTGGTGAGCCGAACGAACGAATTCGAGAGGAGCAAAAAAAAAAGAGAGGGGTAAAGTTTGAGAGGTTTGGGGGGGGGGAATTCAAAAATTTTTTCCCTCCTATTTTTGGGGTTTTCGTACCATAAAACCCCTTAAATTCATTTTGCGAGATCTCGCCCCGGCCGCCCCATCACCGCGCCCGCACCCCCATCGTGTTTGCTGCGCGGGCCCGACCAAAAAAGGGCCCCGATTCGTCGATTTCCGTCTACGAAGACAAGACAAAGCGAGAAGTTTGTTGCGAGGACAGCCTGGGCCGCTCGAGATTGCAGAAAAGAAGGAGTGATCGACCCCCAGACGCAATTACCGGAAACTACTGGGCGGTGGTCTAGGGGGCAGGTAAGCGATTAGTAGGCAGTGAGCTTTTTGCCATATTTTTTTCGGTTTTTTGAATTTTTGAATTGGGATCCACGACGTCACCGGCTGCTTTTTGGAACCCCCAGCAGTCCGGACAGCCCAGTAAACCCAGGATCGATCGGGTTTACTGCCAACGCATCAAACGAGAAGAGTACCCCCCAGCGAAACGAACGACAAGACGAACCCGAGCCGAGCCGAGCTGAGCGACAAGCGACAAAAAGGAGCAGAAAACCGCAGGCAGCAGTTGAAAAAGTGAGAAAATCACTTTTTCCGGAACCTAAAAGTACCTGGCAACAGATATCTCACGAAAGTGAGATATAAAATTTGAAACCGAAGCGAAAAGCTTCAAATTTTGGGGCATTTTTCGGGGATTTTGCATTTTAGGTGCAAAATCACAAATTTTCATTCAAAGCCCCAAGGGTCATCGTCAAACAAGTACGATTTAGTACTGAGAACTTTCATCGCGTCGTTGAACCCAACTTCGGAGCAACAAAAAGGCAAAACAGCGAAGGACTAGTCAAAAACAGCGCCGAAACACGACGCGCTCAGGAGCAAAACAGCGGCAGGCGCGTCAACGACAAACAAATCAGCGTCAACGTGCACCCTAGCGTGTGGTTGTCTAAAAAGTGACAGCCATACGCTCGCGACACCGGAACTCTCGCAAAATTTTCCAATTTTGACAAAAAACTTGGAAAATTCGACGAAAAACGAGAAATCGAAAACCGTCAGGATCAGATAATTCGGACACAAATTATCGGTACCAGTTAACGGCAGTTTCCACGGAATAACTTCGTGGAAAAGTATCGGAGAATAATCGTCGACCCATCAATCGATAGCGCCGGACGAACCAAGCTCAACAATATCAAAATCGACGCGATCGGACGGAAATCCATCGAGAAACACGAACAAACAAGGTATACATTTATACCTTGTTCAAATTCGAACGGCCTGTCAACGACTTTTTCGAGGCCGTACTTCAACAGGAAAGCGAGTTTGGGCTGAAATAACTTCAGCCACGGTACCCAACAACTAGTTGACATCTTTTCGCCGCGAAATCGCTGCAGGATTCGTGATTTATCCGCTGATAAATCACCGACTTTCGACGCTTCATCCCAATTGACATAGCCGATCTGCATTCTCATTGGTTGTTGGTGCGCACAGCAGCCAATCAGCGTGCGGCACAGGTACACGTCAGCACTATCGAGTTCAGCACTACGCGCAGTAAAGCAGCTCAGCTCTCCTACGGTCTACAACAGGCGCTGTAATCGTGCATTAGCGGCTTGTTGACCAAAACTTGTGAATTTCGTCCAAGTGAGAGGCAGCTGAACATAATTTCAGGCCGAATTTGTGAATCTCCCAGCGGAAACCGAGCGAACGACAACGACGAACGAACGCCGGCCGGGTTGACGAAAAGACAAGTTGAAACATTTTCTGCATTTTAGTGGTCTGTTGGCGAAAACAGGACCACAAATCATCTGCGTTCAGCTATTTCGGCAGTGTTTTAGTGCGTGCGAGCACTAATTTCAGGCGAATAACCCAGCATCAACGCGTTTCGGGCTCGGAAATCGGAATATTTCGACCAGAATAGGCCGCCGCTAGGACGCGTGATTTCTTGTGCTCGGTTGCCTGATCGTGCAAGGCAATCAATCACGGTTGCAGGTTG
Source organism: Rhynchonema sp. JSB1_4 (assembly GCA_030248065.1). Lineage (NCBI taxonomy): Eukaryota > Metazoa > Nematoda > Chromadorea > Monhysterida > Xyalidae > Rhynchonema > Rhynchonema sp. JSB1_4. Next base: position 7,416 of record JASAMV010007793.1, on the reverse strand, counting down.
AATCTTCTTCGAATCTTCGAATCCCCCAGCGAACGACGATCGTAAACGAAACGAGCGCCGGCCGAGCACACGAAAAGCCAAGGCTGAACTTTCGTCGAAAGTACCCAACATCTACGTGAACCCCACATCGTTGTGCCGTTGTTGTGTGGTGATTTATATTCGTTTATAAATTACCTACGTGCTTTAACTGAAGTGATTCGATCCGATCTGCACTTGGACTGACTGACTGTGAAATTAGTCAATCTTCGTGCTTGGCAGACCTGTACCTACGTCATACTAGCTCAACGCTTCACGCAGTATCGTCGTTCAGCTCGTCAAAGGTCAGTTACCGTAATAATTGACCAGCACCTGCATTGAAGCCCGACTGCGAGGAGTACCATCAGCTCCCACAACCTTCTGATACAGCGTCTCGACGCTTTTGGAGTCACAAATCGACGTGGATACTATCTGTGATCGAGTCGACAAGCTTCAGACGGGCAAAACAGCAACGCACGCAGTCGGTCACGTGAGAATTTCGGTATTTTTCGACCAACGCCGTTTGTCACTGCATTTTTTTTTGGGTTGGAAGCGAGTTGAAGTCGTCCGTCACACCGTGCTTAGCTTTGTGCTGCGCTAAGCCAACGAATTTGAACCCGTTCGGTGTGGAATTCTGCATTTCTCAGCGAAAAACCCGTGCATATACGCTGATTATCAGAACTGAACAATTTGTATCGCGCTGCTGAAAGTTAACCGGAGCCGCTCAACCAAAGTAAAACGTCAGCAATAGCGCAGTCAACGTCGCCGTTGAGCTATCGTGCGCAAAACATCAACATTTCGACATCGCTCGTCATCTTGGTGAAACATTAAAAAATCGGAAGCCGCAGGAAAAAGTATCAGCAGTATCAGCTGATACTTGAACAACTCGTCGTGCATTTTTGTATTATTGTGTGGAGAAAGACAGGAACTGAACAAACGACCGTGTGACATCATCAAAACGTGCTCTACAAAAGTGACGTCATCGTGGACCCGCAAGCTGATGTTTCACGACCAAATCAGTCATTTTATGGGCTAAAGTGCAATTTTGGCCACAGAACTGAACCTCTATCGGCGTGGAACTACCGGAAACGTGCTTGATTTGGCTTTTAGTGCAGACTAGAAGCTAAATTACTTGCAGGATACCGTCGTCAGTACCCGTGCAGGAATCCAACAGCGATTTTGAGCATCGAACTTCGGGGATGGCGCAGTCTCGGTACTCGGAGTCTCGAATTGGTGTCGATACGATATTGGACCGAATGGACGATCTATTCATTGAGCACGAACAACGACAGACAAACGATAGAATGACAACACCACAGCGTGCGTTATACGAGCATGAACGCTTGCCGTTCGTTGAACAACGTAATGTTTCACGATCCCGTGGTGCGAATACCTCGACAGCAGGTCTCGAAGTGCAGCAGTCAGCGCCAGGAGCACCGCGAAAGAAGGGACAGCACTTTTTGGCCGACAAAGGTGACTTCCGGCCGCCATCCAGTTGGGGCAGCGAATTACCACAGACGGCCCCCAGTGCCCCGGTGAACAGTCAGGAATGGCAGGAACAGCAGTGTGAAGCGTATAGTCGGCTTGAACGGAAGACGAACAAGGCCGTGCAGCGAATATTGAACAAATTGAACTCGGACTCACAAAATCGCAAGCGTGAAACATCATCGAAGCTACAAAAGGTGTGTGCCCCGAACGAGCACTTGCTGCGTGCACCAGATGTGAACGGTCCGTCATCGGTATCCATGGCACATGGTCAGCAGCCAGCGACCACGCAACTGTCCACCGGCATTTTGAAACATCGGCAAGCCAGCAGCGAGTCGTATCATTCACACTTCAATGCACTACTGGAGCAGCGATCAAAACAACACGTCACCGTACCAGGACTTGTGGTGAACAGCACCGCACCAGGTCGCGACCAGGAAGCAGCTAGTGGTACATCGCAACGCAACAGTGGTGCTACAGCAGTCAGCATGCCGATACCGCGTCAGTACGTCCCGCCTGGCCGTTTTCACAAAGAAACTGGGTATCCAAGCATCAAAATGGTTCGACTTGGTTCAAAACGGTATCGCGTGAATGTGCACGAATGGTCCGAAGTTGACGAAGACGCAGTGCTCAAGTTGCAATGGTTCCTGCAATGTCGTTACGTTCACGGTGATTTCAGCGATCGAACGAACTTGGCAATGAAAGAGAAGGACTTGGTCGAGTTCCTCACTGGATTTTGCACCAAATACGATGAATGTGCGCAAACCAACGACGATCCGAGCAACTGGCGTTCGAAAAGCAGCATGCGTCGTCCGAACGGTAAAAAGCAACGTCATCGAAGTCCAAAGCGGAGTCCATCAAGTTCGTGGTACAGTACAGCACCGAGTGATTGTGAATCAACTGCTGCGCGTAATTATCGTCCGAATAAATCCGAACGTTCGAGTACATCGACCAGTGCCTCAAAGAACCACAGCGACAGTGCAGACACGACCGATACGTCATCGACAGAAGTTGATTCGACAACGACGTTGGAACGGCCGCCTAAAACACCAAGGCAGTTCAAAAAGAAGACATCGCGTCATTCACCGTCCCGTTATCGCGCGCATGAACGTGATCACCGGCATCGCAGTCGACATGGCCGCAGTGTGCATCGCGAGCATGATCGTGATCGAACTAAGTCGCCGTACGATTTCGGGCAACATCGAAGTAGTCGACGATCACCAAAACAGCGAAGTCATCGACGAAGTTCATCGCGAAGCTCGCATCGTAGCTGTCAGCGTGCACCGCTTCCAAAGGTCTACCGCACTGAGCAGACAGAACTCTATCTACAACCATCGCAGCAACAGTGTCAACGATTTCCGAATGAACAGTACCATGCAGCTCAAGCGCAACCGACCGATCAGCGCAACATGCAGACAGACGCCAACATCCAACGACAACATGCGCCAGCGCAACAGCAGCAGGTGCTGATGGCTTATGCACCCACCGTTGGTCAAGTGCAACACCAACAACTGCCGCAAAGTATGATGCATTCGACAGCGAACAGCAGACGCTCAGGACTCGACGATTCAGAACTGTTCAGCCCTGGTTTGGCTCAAGGTGGACATCAACAGTTCTACGCAGAAATTGGCGTACCTGTGCAAATCAGCTGGAAGATATCGCCGGAACGTCGGAGGGAATTGCAAAAAGACGTCCTCAGCTACATCAAAGGAGGCACAGTGCAGGCATACAACGGCGTGGGAGGCAGTCAGCATTACTCAACATTCAAGCGTGACGTGATCGAATTGTGCAACAACATCGGTGTGGTAACCAGCGAAGAAGGCGCATTCGTATTCTCGTTGATGATGGGACCGAACGTCAGGAATTATTGGGAAAGTCAGGGTCCAAAGCGCTTCAACTTCAACGAAATTGTGACGTCATTGGGCAAAGTATTCGGCGAATATAGCAGCATGTACAATGCAGAACTGCGCTTGAAGGCACATGAATGGCGAGCCAGCAAGGACACGATTGAATCGTATCTGCAGCGATCCAACGAACTGACGTCAGAGCTGTATCCCAACTGCAGCTACAACCAGTTTCAAGAACGTGTCGCTCAAACGTTTGTGCGTGGTCTACCCGAAATGTTCATCGCCCATCTCACCGACCACAGTGTGAACATGAACAATGTGAACGAAATGGTGATCAAACTTCGCTCGTACATGTGGGCTCGTGCAACTCGCGGTGAAGGTCTCGGTTGGCATGATCTGAACCCCAGGGCTTCGCGTCAGGTATCCGTTCGTTGCAGCTATGACCAGTACAACAGTACCGCCGCTCAGAATGACGAGAATAATTTTAATGATTACAACTACGAGCAACATCATTCGCCCGAATATGAAGAGAACCTGAACAATGCTCAGACATACAGCAGTGATCAGCACAGCTCGTATCAGTGCTACAATTGTGGCGAAATTGGTCACATTGCGCGTAATTGCACACATCTACAGGATGAACAGCATCAACAGGACAAGGGCAGTGCATACGTCGGAGCATTGTGCGTGCATGAAGATCGCGATTGTGAAAGTGACAATGATTGTGCGGATGATTCGACTGAACAGCCGTATTGCTGCATCACGCGTAACTCGAGTGCCCAGTGCGAGCTGGAGGGCACTTCGAGGCAGCACTAACGTCGAATCCCGACAACAAACATGTACATAGTGTATATACTCGTTTTAACAATCGTTCATTGGTATTCGTCGTTATTCAACGGTTTATCATCGTTACAAGTTCAGTTGTGTTCTACTGGTTACAAATGGAACTAACGTCGTATCGCCTGTCGATGAAGGGACAAACACCGTATGTAACAATCGAACAACCGCTACCTCAGGATTTTGAATGAACAGCGAGGACTGAAAGTGCGTATCAAGGTTTGGCCAACGAATAAAGGACCTGAACTGGAGTTTTGCATTGTTATTCAACATCGTCGCGGACGTCGAGTGAGCTTCCATTGATGCAGTCTGAATGTTCATCTGTCAATGTTGTGGCCTGCAGAAGTTGAAGTTGTCAGTACAGCTACAGCGCAGTGATGAGCGGTATGGAGTACCGTTTTACTCCATGCGATGCACCGTTCTTGCATCGTTCCGTCGTCATCGTGTTGCACCCGGAAGAATAGTGCGACCAACTGCAGTAGAGTGGTGAGGATTGAAGCACGCGACGAAGCACCGATGAGGTATGGAGTACCGTTCTTACTCCATGCAATGCACCGTCTTGCATTGTACCGTCATCAACTTGTCGAAATGGGAAGAACCCGTGAAAGTTGCCGGCTTATGTATTTGGTATCGTGTGAATACCTGGAACTGTTGCACCGAGGACATATACTGACCGTACATCAGTGGAGCCCGAGTTGCCGTTTTCAACTTGGAGAATCAGCAGGAGTGTCAGTTGTGATCGACAACGCGGTCGAAGTGTGGCTGGAAACAGAATGCAAGGCAAACGTGTTTGGGAGTACTACCATTCATCGTTTCAATGTCTTCCGTCTTCTGGCATCGGCTATGACGACATCGAACATGACCAGCGCATCTGATGTTTTCTCGGCTTCGTATGTCATGCAACGTGTGAATGTCAAGTGAGAAGTTGACGTGGAATAATGTAGAATCGACGTGGAATTGACGTAGCAACTTGGGTGATCGCAGTATTCGCTGACTTATGAATGGAGAACCGTTTGACGTGGAGCTGAAAATGGAAAGCTGAAGTACAGTGGTTCGAGAGCGCAAGCACTCATCATCAGTATACGGCATTTCGTCTTCTGGCACCTTTCCAACTGTGTTCCCGTGCATCTACGATGCGTCTGAACTGTCGACCTATCTCCAACGTGTTGCTCAGGGCGTCAAAGTGAACCTGTGTGTGAGAATCGTCGCTTCGAAGATTGAGTGAATCTCAGAATTTTGCGACCGTATTTCGCAAAACGAGTAGCTGCGTGAAACGACAACCGATGCGAAACCGTACTTTTTGCATCTTCAATCTGCTCGTGAAAGGCACAACAAGGGAACAGCAATTTGCATCAAAGGAATCTCTGCATGACGTCTCATCCATGCGACGGCAGTGAAGTTCAACCGAGTATTGTTCGACGTCAGTACGAAGGACAGTGTGAATGAATCAGGACCCGTGTGCTTCCCTTGTTCGAGAGGACCCAGAGGCATCTGTTTCATCGTCAATCCTGCGTGAGCACCGAACGAATATACTTGGACACTGCATCTGTGTGATAAGTTTGAATACCGTAGCAAATATCGACGCACTAGTTTCCAACTACCGAATCGACCAGCATTCGTCGGGTCGACGAAATTTTGTGGTGGGGGAGGAAGAGAGCAATCGCGCAAGATTGCCAAGAAATCACCATCCCATCGCATTGTGAAAACCCTGAATCGACAAGGCGACTTTCATCATCATTTGTTTGTATCTTGGAACCGCGTTTCTCTACAACTAACGATCGTTACGTTCATCGCATTGAATCTTCGTCATTGAATCGCGTTATCATCATTCTTGTATGCATCGTTTGTATGATTCTGCATCGATTTTGGATTTTTGGGTACCTGTGGAATGCGCTTGGATTCGAGGACGAACGATCGGAAGGCGTACCCCTGTATCATTCGTCGTTATGCCATTTATTCATTGATTTATACTGTATTGTTTCTCGTAAACTTTTATCGTAAAACCGTTCCGTCATTTGCGTTATTTACGTCATTTTCGCCGTCTGTTTACGTCTCGTAATTTTCGTGTTATGAAGTCGTTGCTGATTAGGTTGTCTCTTTTAGTGTAATTGAGTTTGGTCGAATTTTGAGTTGAACGCACCACACTAGTACCTTTCGTCGTTGTTTCTACTGCCGTTTATATTCTTGTGTGTGCTTTGTCATTTCATTACTTTGCCGATTAGTATTTTCTCTTACTGCATTTTGAGTCTTTGCGTTTAGTCGTTCTCTTAGAGTTTATTTCTTGCTGCTTAGGATTTCTATTTTAGTAGTGATTTAGTTAGTTAGTTTTTCGTCGTTTTTGGGCGCTCTACAACTACATCCGTCGTCGTCGTCGTCGAGCCGTGCCAAAGCCCCTTTCGTGCATCATGTGGATATGGTGCTTCATGTGATGGCTCGTAAAATTAAATTCAATCGTCGATTTCCCCCCTGGACTTTCGACGGCATACTTCATGAACTGAGGAAGGGTGGCTCGAAACGTCTTGCGCCAAAGTAGAGCCCGCCTTAAGTGGCAAGCCCGGTCCTCCTCCCCTCATGCCGTCTCAATGGTTCGATCTTCCCATCTTCATCAATCTAAATATCATCAAATCTAATTGAATCCATCAACGATCGAACAGTGGCTACTTCTATCATTCGTCGCCTTCTATGTTGGTCGACAGCCACGCCTACCGTAACCGTATCGTAAAGTAATCGAGATGTTGGCTTCCCGAATCTTCTATGCGTCGTCTTAAACGAACGTTTATCCCCGTCCCGTCTCTTCATCTTCTTCATCGCGACTCGCAGGGGCTCGTCAAATTTGGTCGTTGGGAGATGTGGCCGGCTTTCCCGTACTCCTCCGCACGTGACTCGTTGAATTGGAAGAGATCGCGCGCCCTTTTTCGTAGAGAGTTTTGTGTGTGTCTCGTGTTTTTCGTGTGTGAATCCAAGTGTTGTGAGACTGTCAATAACCCTGTGTGATAAAACATCGAGAAGAAAGAACCCGCGGGATCCCATTCGTGAAGAAGCCTGCGTGAAACGCAGTCCCGGAGTGGCCAGTGGCACTCGGCGGGGCCTTTTGTGAGGTTTGGTGTTTGCTATTACTTGTGTGTTCAACCCCGTGTTTACAGCCTAGGCCCGCCCGTTCGTGCCGTGGCCGGGTCTCCAGGTGTACAAAGGAGGCCGTATCGTAAGGTGCCGGGCAGTGCCACGCCTTACG
>JASAMV010007791.1:0-34834 GCA_030248065.1 Rhynchonema sp. JSB1_4 | reverse complement strand
GGCTGAAATGAAAGGGCTTTACTCTCACATGACTCGTAGTGCTGACCTACTGCGCCTACATATATGCACTGCACGCACGTTTGCTTGTTGTTGTTGTCATGCATTCATGATCGCAAGTTGGCTCTAACATATTCGCCGCATGCTAGTTAATCCTTGGGTTATTAAATCATCAATTTAGCTGAATAGGACAGGAACGGGCCACAGCGGTGGTGGCTGCTTTTGCCTGCATTGTAATTTCAGGCACGGGAGCTCCCGTTTATTCTTTTCACGGCACTAACTAGGCCCTGACGAACTCCGGTCCACAAATGCTTGTTGGAGTACGTGAAACGAAAGCATGTTATGGATGGACAGGGGTTTTATGACTTTGGATGTTTAGACTGCTGGCTATCGTTGAGCAATGATTAATGAGCACTTATATATACATACATACGTTGCAGTTTGATAGCGATCTATATGTATATCTATACCTATATCAACCGATATTATATGGAATGGACGGGCGGATAGAATAAAAACGCAAATCGGGGGGCTGAAGTGTGCAAGGCCATCTTTTCCCGTCGCTGCCGCAGGGGGTATTACGCTTCGATTATAGTGTCCGCTGACTTATATAGATACACTCTTTCGCCCTTCAAGGCAGCACTAAATGAGCCCTCTCCTTCTGCATATCGAGTGAATCTTTTTTCTTGATGGCTGATCTTTATGATTTGGCGCTGTTAAAAAGAAATACATAATAATAACCTAATGGACATCGTACCCTCTGCGTGCGGGATGCCCAGTATCTCGATACTGAGTTAATTGATGTTTGTGAATGTGTATTCCCTATCTGCACTTGGCATTTGCAATATTGCAGCGACGTTAATAAATTCTCCGGCGATTCCAAACCAGTGAATGTCATGTGCCTGGATATTATTTTCTGTATTTGTCGGGAAAGGTTATTTTAGTTCTCATCCGCTGACTGATCGAATTGAGTGACAGTGGAGACACTCGAATATGAATCATTTTTATGCGCATGTTTATAAAAAAAGACCTAAGACCGGCTCATTTTGCTGGAGCTCGCATTCCGGGTTTTACAGCTGTGTTTGCTGGTTTACCGTGTTCGTTCAGTTCACCCGCAGTTTTATTCTTCCGTGATGCCACCGTCAAGGGTGTACATAATACGCAAATGTGCATGTGCGTGAACGGAGCCCAATTTCAGGCTAAGCTGTGCGAGTGTCAGCTGCCAGCCAGCCAGCCAGCGCGGGCCGATTGGGCCGTTTAGTTCTCGACGAGTTCTCGTAGAAGTTTTTTGTGTGGCCAACAAAACTGAATTGCTTCCTCTTGTGTATTCGTTGGTTGTGTGCGGTCCTTTGATGGCGGCCTGGCAGCTCGTTATTTCAAGCACCCGCGTTTTACGTTGTGGCCTTTTTGCGTGTATACATGGATAGGTATAATGCGCGCGTGTGCGCTGGGGCCGTCATTTTCGCACGATTTTCCCATCGACATATTGTAGATGTCCCAAGAGTGGTTGATCGTGGTTCGGTATCGCTGCGAGTGCGCGTTGTTTTGCCTGCTTCCCTCCCAGCGCCAGCCCGCTTTTTTGCTGGTGTATTTTTTCTCGACAGAACGAAGAAAACGAGCGAACATTATACATTATATAAGGGTGTATTACGCTGCAAGCATCGGTGCGTGTGGACTTACTGCAACTTGAATTACGTTTCGATGGCACGTGTGTATGTACTGTACAGTACCTATAGAATGCATTCCCATCCCACCGTAAACATGTGCGGATAGTGGGTGTTTTAGGGGGTTGGGGGAGCGTCCCATTCCTGCTGCTGCTTCTATATCTACAGCATGAGTGTGTGTGTTTGTGTGTAAGCTCGCAGCTTGGTTGGTTGTCGAATGCAATGTTTGCATCGTCAACAGCATGTGTTAGCAATCAAAATGTTTATTCAGTGGCCGCCGCAAGCCCAAACCTATTCACGTCTCTCACAATCCCCAATCCAATGTTCGTACATACAACACGCTGGCTTGCCATTATATTTGATTGAAACTTGGCGGCGGATGGGGGTGGCTTTTGGGGCCGACCCCTGAACGTAGAGATACCGCCCGAAGGTTCAGGGCTTTAGGCGTAGACGCTGTTTGTTGCAGCGAAAGAAACTTAATGCATGCTCGTAGCGCGACCCACTCAGTGTGAGTGGCTTGACTGATTTTAAAGTGCGCCGCTGTGATGTGAGCCAATGGGCCAAACTGAATCAGTCGCCTGATGTGATAGTGGCTTAGGCGGTCGGTCGGTGTCGGTCGGGTATGAAAGGCTTGCATCATATATTGAATTGACCGACTTTCAAGGGCTATTGTGCCGCGCAGCACATGATGCGGGTCAGCGGGTGCGAGCGCGTGTTTGTACCGTATCCGTACGCGCTGAGAGCGGGCGCATGTTTTTTCTTTTGTCGATGACGGCGACTTTTAGATAATGTATATGTGAGTGGCTTCCTGGGACCCGTCTGACAAGGCACGATGGTTATGGGTACATAGACACAATTCGGGTCTTTCCGAAAAGACAGGGGGTTGGCGTATTATGGGGCCAAGTTCGCGCGCAAATATAATAGTTTGATTTTCGACACCGCGGGGATAATCGAACGATATTGTTGATGCTCTGGCGCGGCTTTTTGTAGTTTTTCTCTCGTCCGTGGTTTCCGCGCGTTCACAAAATGGAATATGTGTGTGTGTGTGTGTTGCACAGCTGTTGATAGCAGTGTCCTGCCATGTATGTAGCTGCTGGCCTGCTTCCTTGGCCGCACGAATTGATGGTTATTGAGTGGCAGCTGTGTGTGGCGCAGTGGTGTGTGTGCGCGCTGTTGACTTTGCTGCTGCTGCACAAATCAGATATGTATGTTCATTGCCAATGACAGTTGGCTGTTTTTGTTGAATTGTCGATATAAACTTAACCGCTGCCTGCCGCCACTGCGACTGGTTTCTGCGATGTTCTTGTGGTCTCACTCACCCTCGTCGCATTTATTTTTTTTTATCTGCAAGCTGCTCTTGATGGGGGAGAGTTTTTATTTGCTCTCGCAATTGCTGCGGCTGCCAGCCGTCGTCGGCTACATACTGTACATGCCGATGTACATACATACTTGAACTCTATTCTCTGCTCCGGTGTAAGCACTCCATTTATCTAAATCACACAGCCGCGCGCGCAGGTGTACACAAGCACATATACGAGCTGTACCAACCTAAAGACAAGCTGTAAATGTACCACAGTGGACTGCTTTTGCAGTGCTGCTTGTAATTATGTATCATTTGAATGCGGCGCACGACGCCCGCGGGTGCAAGCGGCCATTCAAATTATCGACTGCTTGTTCTCTCTGCCCCCGTGAACGGAGCACAGCAGCTCCGTCGTGATGGGGACTGGCCTTTCTGCATTGTGTGTCCGCTTGTGCGTGCCCCGGTGCGAATGTTGCAAGACGCTTGGTGCGGTGCACAATCTCAATTTAATTAGCACGCTCTTGTGCAAGTGCGTGTGAACCGCTGATGATGACAAGCAGTTGTGTGGTGTGCGTTATCTTGCTGCTGCTGCCACATACAGTGTAGTCACTGTCATATGTATGAGCTGTCAGCTCACGTTAGCAGTTTTGCGGTTTCATGTTTTTTTCGCGCCTGACTGGCTGGATAGGTGATGCGGCGCGATCAGATTACAACCATCAAGGCAGTTAGGTGGACTCATATGCTATCTGTCTTCTGTCCTTGCGACAACCAATAATCCACTCTTCTCAGGCAGCGGCCATGTTTGCTGCCTGACCTTTCACGCCCGCTGCAGCTGTGCGCATTCTGCATACGACGACATTCGATATTTTGCTTCGTCTGTATCTGTCCCATCCACTTTCTTTCCCTTTAGTTCACCTTGAGAATACTATCTATGTATGTGCGTTGCGTGCGTGCACGTTATAAGTAAGTATATGTATTAGCAAAGCAACGCCACGGATTTACTCGGTCTTGTGTTCAGAGTTCTGCCTCTCTCATTCCATTCCAGCCAGCTTTTTTACGCATACAGTTAGGGATTTTGGGTTTTTATGTTTGTTCAAGCGTACACGGTTCGTTTGATGTCAGCGTAAGTGACTGCTGCACTTATGTACATATAAACGAGAGTGAGACTGAGAATGAAAGACAAGATAGTGACTGAAAAAGCAGCTGACTACCAATTCGAAGTTCCGAGTTTGCTGCTGCGGCTCTGTCTTTTCCGAATTCCGCTGTATTTTTCGTGACACATTTTGAACAAAAACTTTTTTCGAACCTTTGATTTCGACTCTGTGATTGTCTTCGCCTTTTTTCGCCGTTCGTCGCGTCATGCGCGCGACGACAGGCAGGTCGCTGTTGAGCGCTTTGTTTTTGTCACATTTGAGTGGTGGCGGGCGTGCACTTCATTTTGGCTGCTTTTGTGCACCACAACAGTCACTTTCAGTCTCAGCGCGGGGGCTCTTGGCTCTCGAGAGGTTTCTGCGAATAAGTGAAAGACCCCTTGCTCTACGCCCAACCACTAAAGTTACAGTGTAGCAGCTCGAAGCTGTTGCTGCTGCAAACCCTGTTTTTTTCTTTCAAAACTTGATGTACTGTTCTTTTTATCTCGTCAGCCGCTGAACGCATTGTGCACGTTATTCGTGCGGCCATACATTTACTACAGGGTCGTTTTTGCGTGAGTGTAGTACATTTATTACCGCTATCTGGCATACAACATCTATATGTATGTATGCTGTACGTATATAAAGCAGCTGCCAGTGGTAATGGGCTTTTTCTAACGAGTAACTCTTGTTCTCCGCTGTTGTTGCTAGTATGTACGTGGGAGATTTTTTTACCCGTTTCCAACTTTGTTCCCCATTTCAGATTAGGCTATAATGTTCCCCTCCCGCGCTTTCTGTTTTGGCCAAATTGTGCTGTTGTTTTGTTCATTCTATTTCTGTCGCCGTTTGCCTGTCATTTACCTCTCAATAACGTTTGGTTGGTTCAGTGAAACGCACAGAAATTTTGTAACCCAAATTGCGCAATGGTATGCCTGCCTAATTGATTATTTTTTCGTTTTATTATTGCATAAATAATAAAATAGTGCGGCGGTCTTTTGTTCCTGTTGGTGTTGGAGCTTCATGGTAATAGCGGGATGGGCTGCCAGAAACACGCCAAACGATAACAACAAAAACAACAAGAGCAATTGCCATTGCGACTTGTGTACAGTATATGTGGTGCAGGTTGTTGGCGGACGCGAGTATTTTTCTGACAGCTTTGAGCTTGTTTCGGCCGGCACGAAAAAGTAACTTCGCTCGGTCGGGTATCGGCTCTGTCCGATCTCAGCATTTATCTCCTGTGTGTGTGTGTGTGTGTAGAGAACGTAAGTGGCACATGGGCGGTGCAATGGCGTGTCGCTAGCAATTTACTGGCATATCAAGTTGAAGTCGGCTTGGCATGCATATTAGACGCACTGTGTGCCTCTGCTGTTATACATACAGTACATGTACGTTGCGTTGTTGTGTGCGTGAGCCGCGATGCATGCGAAATTTCGTTACCGCGCAACTCCGCTCCCGCAGCACGCTCGCCGCTGGCTGGCTGGCAGGCTGGTTCTGAATTTTGATTAGTTTTATGTTCGGGTTCGCTTGTCAAATAATAAATTGTTGTTTTTCTCTGCTGGGCTGCTTTTTCGTGCATATAGCTGGCTCGCCGGCCGATAACGGGGACTGACTTATACCGCATAGTTGGTTTCGTGACCTCCGTGTCATTTCGTCATTCTGTGACTTCGCGGTTTGCAATCTGCCCCGAACCAAATGCTTTTCTGTTGATCAATAATTCGTTCCAATTTGCACGAATTCCGTTCCGTAAGAGTTGCCATTTCAAGGTCGCTTCCTTCCTGATTTATGGCACAAAACGAGAAGGATTTCAAATATCTTGGCATTTTTACGTGTTCCTGGTTCAAATACCAGTACCTTACCTACATAGCTGTGCCTCCTACAATGTCGATCTAAAGGTCTTGCAGTGCAGTGCGCAATTGTACACGTTTTCACACATCAACGATTCTGAATCTGCGATGAACACAGCAGGGGAACTTGCTTGATTGCTGCTTGTTACCCACGCACAGACAGAGCACGGACGTACATACATACATGTTCAGGCTCTCATCATGAGCACGGGACACTGCTGTTGTTGTTGTCAATTTTTAATTAGTCAAATTGAGTGTGGCATTAACGCGGCGGGAGCATCTGTGTCGTTCGATCGCGACCGAGGCATCATCTGAAGCCTGAAATTATGACTGATTATTAGAACAGCCGGACCCGTGTGGTCGTATTTCGCGTTTCTATCGTCTTGCATTTCTTGTCTGTCATTTACACGAGCACAGGGACTCTGCTTCTGGATAGTATTATTGCACGCAGCTGGCTCACGGCCGGTCGTTTTAGTTTTGAGCTCAGTTTCACTTTGGATGGGGGCTGTACGCATCGCTGCGTGTGCGCAATTCTGACTTGAAGGCTTATAATATTACGCAACATCAAACCGAATGTGTATATGTATGTGCTGCGTGCCTGCCTGTGCCCGGAATGTATTCAATTAACTTATACAGTACATCGTCCATATGCGAGCGAATGACGCTCATAATAATAATTCCAAGTTTAAATGGTGTAGTACATGTCTACGGTCGCGTTTTTATATGATGGTGTTTCTAAAAGTGGAGCGGCAAGCGGCACTGATTTTTTACTGGTTTCAACCGAGTAAGCTTCCCGCAAGCGCACTTGTATTGCGATCGAGTGTGTGCGATTGGCGCATTGAAACGACGATGAAGACGACCACAGAACGTTGCTCGCTGCTTGCTGAATTTAGCGCCCATCCGCCCAGCACTAACTGTATTGCACAATTACGTGGTGCAATTTTCTCAGATAATGGAAGGCTCTGCGACGACGCTAAAGGACACACACACACACGCATGTCTTGTGGTTTGGTTGGGTTTGTGAGTGAGTGCTGGCCGTCACAGCTCGCAGGAGAGGCAGAGAAACGTTGGAATGTACATACATATCCAACGGTTGTGTGTGTTTTTTGGGGCGCGAGCGGGACTCTGAATGGTCGGTCGTTACCGAAATAAAATGGCATGCATTTCTGACGGGACGTTGTGGCCATGGTATGGTGGCGCAAATGTGTTTTGTTTTGTTTTTTTTGTGTGTGTATAAGTGTGGAGTATGTATATGTATGTAAATTTTGCTGAAACATCGAGTACAATAAAGGCCAGCTCTGCCGTCGAGCGGTGCCGTGCGTCTGTGCGAATTTCCGGTGCGAACTTGCAATTGTGCTGTATATGTGCGTGCGGGTGCGTGTGCCGCTGCTGCTGGCTGAGCGAGCACCCTCCTGCTGAGATTAGAGCACGCTCCGGCACACACACACACACACACACACACACACACACACACACACACACACACACACATCTCATGGAAGATAAGTCGGTATTGAATCAAATCTGGCCGAAGCGGGGACCGTCGCATCACACATACATACATGCTGAATGTATTCCTTCGAAGGAAACGTTTCTTTTGGATACAGCCTTTACTGGCCTTTATTATTACTCATACATACAGTATGTCGGACGCAGGTGCATGGCTTCGACGCTGGTTTGTTGAAGCTTGTTGCGATGGAAATCTAAATCTAGCCATCCATTTTGTTCGAGAAATTGTTGCCAGCGGTGAAAAGAATAGGGGTGTTATGCTGATGGCAGGCATATTCTGTTGAGTATTGTTTGCTTCGTCTCTGTTTTGTACGTGTGTGGTTTCGACATGTGAATTTTGAGTTTGCGTGCCAGTTCATAGTATCGGTATCGGTTTCATATTTGCTGTCTTTGAACTTTGGACAGATGTTGGTTCAGCACGCATGCACACACCCACACTGCTTCGCACATGCAAGCCGGAGAAAACTTTGGCTCACACTCACACACGGTTTTTTATCGCGCGCCCTTTGGAACACACAACCTATATAACATTACGGCTCCGGTCCCACCATGCTTGAATGGCTGTATTTGTGCATACAGTGGTGTGTGCCCTTTGCATTTATTTACGGCTGCTATACGCACACTGACTATTGCAATCAAATGTTTTTCAAGTTTTCCTGCGCGAGCAAACTGTTTGACTTACCTTACTTTTACTTGATGTGGACGATATTTCGTTTGTTGTGTACAAATGCGGTTTTATTGCGACGGTTGTAACGTGATTGCATTACGACGAGTTGCATTCGCTTTTTTAATAGCCGTTATAATTTTTATACTTTCGAACTGCGATTGCGTTTGAAACGTTTGATCGCTTTTCTGCACCGAATAAAAACACTGCAGTTCGGTTGAGTTTCGATGCTAAACGTCTGTTTGTCGTTTGCGTGTTCTTTTTGCTAACCTCGCATGCAAACGAGTGAGGCACACTGTTTATCAGTTCCATTTTGACGCGCGGCGGATGTTGCCGTTTTTTCCCTTGGCACAAGCAGCCAGAGGCAGGCAATACTTTGGGTTTGGGCAAAATGTTGTCAAGTGCGTTGCCTGATCCGTCAAGCGCATGCTGGCAGCAGGCAACCCAGCCGTGTCGCGGTCACGCTGTGTGCGCTTTACGAATCAGGCACCAAGCTTGAAAGAATTTTTCCAGAACTCTTGTCGAGTGCAACAGTATGAGAGGCGGACTGGAGCACTTGATTGTTGTGATTGTGTGTGCCAGTGCCTTGCTGCATGCACCATCTCAATTGCGTTCGTTTAGCTGGTGCTTCCTATTGCAGTTTGTGTCTGTCTGTACTGTCCGCGGTCGCATATGACGCAAATGTCTCAGTACCGCCGCGGTACCAAGGTCTCAGTACCGCCGCCCACCCGATGTTTTGCTCTGTAACAATGACCATATCGGTCGGTCTTTCCTTTTTCTTTTGTTTGTTCAGCCCTGTCTCTCGCGAAACCTCCTGTGAATCAACCTGCGCATTGCCTGCTGCGTTTGCGTCATTTTTTACTCGCATAATGTATTGTACACGAAGGTAAAGAAGTTCACATTGTAGATGTGATGCTGAGTGAAATTCATAAATTTAGCTTTCATCTACATATGTATACGAGCCACCTTTCGAGAGCTCAGCTGCATCTTCGGCTAATATCCTGCCAGCCTGTCCGTGCGCAAGTGTCTAATCAGCCGCGCAGGGCATGTATAGTATACCTAATGTATGTACATACTGATTGTATGTCCTTGTTCATTACCGCCCCTTACGTAGTCGTTGTCATTATTATGCATGGACATGTAGTCGCATTAACAACTTCCCTTGTGTGTTGTGGCGATGTGAGCCGATCTCTAATTGAGCGCGGGGCAATCCGCTTGCTTCTCCAGCAGTATTGCTTAGTCGGTTGGTTGGGTGCCTGTAGGTACCTGTCGGTAGACCTGTGTGTATCTGCATCTTGGAGCTAAGTTTCACCACCTGGTGATGAAATGAGTGACGCATGAGCGAAGTCACTTGACGTGTTGTCGGCGCCTGCCCCTCCCGCACCGCGCTGCTTGACTTCATTTGCACACTATTGCACGTTGATGACGAAGTTTTGCAACGACACTCTTTTGCTCTCGGTAAAATTGCCCAACGCCTACATAGTGTTTGGTCTGTCTGGGAGATATTGTGTGTCACGTGTTTGTTGAGAGATAATGCGACATTTATAGCAACATGATGGCTTGCGCTTGACGCTCTTTCTTTCTCTCGCCTTGGTTGATGATGGCAATTTGGCCGAATAGAGGGACAGTAATGTGAGCAGCAAAAGTGTATGGGGCAATTGTAGTCTGAAACTTTTTCTGTTGAATATGAGCCATTTGCGGGCATCTACCGAATGAACCTATTGCGCTTTCGTCCGGCGTGAAAACAATCACTCTCATTTGACCTCATTCTTGCGCAACGTAAATAAATGTACGCATACGTTATGTATGCCGTCGACTGAAGCTGAATGCTCGGGGATGCCTGCTTGTCTGTCATTCAAGCAGGCATTTTTCTATGTGCGATATGCGTATATCTCGCATTTTTCAGCAGCAGCCGTTTTTATGCGCAGATTGTTGTTGTTTGTTCTGTTGCCTGGCTGCTTGCTTCCATTTTTGTCCCACACCCTCTGGTTCGGATGCGTGGACATACGGATGCCACCGATGGGGATACATACATACTACCGACGTTGGCAGCAACGTTTTTGCATTCGAGCAGGCAGCTAAACGTAGCGGCTAGTTCTAAAATGGTTGATTTGTTTTACATCGCTTTCAATTTCATTATGTCGTTGATGCAGCAATTCATGAGCGAAAAAAGTGACTTAGGTATTCATATTATACCACTTTTTGGCCGGTCCTGATGATGAGAAATGCGCGTCAACCAATTTGGGGGACTGAAGGCGTCAACCACAGTCCAGTAAGTGAAGCAGCCAGTAACAGCGGTCGGAGCAAATAGCCGTAGGTAATCAATCTGTGCCGCGCTCAGCGAGAACCGCTGCTGCTGCTGCTTGTCAGCAAATGGAGAGAGAGAGCTGTGAGCTGCGAAAGACAATCATTCATCTGTTATTGTTCTCGTTTTTCAATGCCGAACCGACACAAAACCCAAGGATGTATACCTAGTATAATACGTGCGATGATTGCGCGCGCTTAGTCACTCTACTTTCTCTTTGGATACACTCAGATTGCATCATTATACATAAGTTATACTTCCTATGTATACTTTTTTGCGGCAACCTGCTCGAATTTCGAGGTTACGTACAGGGGATACCGCTTTGCAGTGATTCTGTTCACAGTGAAACCTTCCATGTATAGAGGTTGTGACAGATAGACGGTTTTGTCACGAAGTTGCAGTTAGTATCACGTCTTCCGCTGGTTCTGGAGGGCCGTGGTGGGCGAAAATGTCGTCACGGTCTTCGAAAGTCGCAAATAGCGTTTTTGTTTTTGTGTTCGGTGTTTTCTCTCTATTATTTGTCATCGGTCACCCACCGTTCGACCACCAGAGGCCGTAATTCTGCTCGTTCGTTGTCTCGCTCGTGCACGGGGCAAGCCGTTTAGTGGCTGTAAATATGTTATTGCCCGCTTTTGTTCATCATCATGCTCTCTATAATGTGCTCGCAGGCCATGCTGTTGGGCTGAGTTGGTTTATTGCCCCCCAAGATTTTAGCGTTCTTTGGGCTCTTTTTTGTAATGATGGCACCTGTTGTTGGTGGGGGCATACGTATGTACATATATCGTTGCATCAGCAGGAGCATGTGCGATTTACAACCAATATGTACTTTAGCGAATCGTTATTGCATCTGTTTGCGCTTGCTGGCTGCGTGTGAGCTCGGTATTTATATGGATGCCTTTTATTGCGCCCGGCTCAGCAGCTGAACATGCTGCTGCTGTGCTGTTTGTTTGTCATTGTTCGGCTCGCAGCTTTGGCTCGCTGAAAGTTCGTGCCGTTGTGAGGGACCGTCTCATGGGGCTTTTCTGCAGCACTATTTTTTTGATGTGTTTATTTTCTGTCTATCTGTGCCATTCTGAATCGTGGAACTGTTTTTTTACATGCCGACAAAACTGATTTAGGACGTAAATGTCAGACTGATTTTGTGTAAATACTAGTTCTTGGTCGTATTTTGTCAAACAGGAATAAGATTGTTCTGTTCGTTTCTGTAAAACAAAATCACTGTTTTCCCTGCTGAAACTGACTGTGTGGTTTTATCTAGGTTCCTAATTATCATAGTAATATTTCATTCAAAGCATATGTGTAAGTTTATTATTCAAGCGAAGGTCACGCTATCACTTGCATTTCAACGTGCACTTACACTTGCATTTCCATATGCCCAAACATGCATTCACCCTTGCATTTGCCATTGCAGCAGCCGATTGCATGCCAATCATCATCATCCACGTCGTCGGTGGTGTTGAGTGCAGCACCATCTGGAGTAATCGCAGCATCCAGCCAAGCAGCAGCCGCATCATCAGCCCCAACGATCAGTACAATCAGTCTGGTGGGCGCGACGGGCAGTGGCGGATTGGTTACGGTGCCACACGACGACCATCAGAACCACGGTGGCACAACGTTGCCGCCCGGCATACACCACCACCACCACCATCACCCGCGTAATAATAGCACGAACAATAATAGTAGCGCAACAACGACAGCGATGACGCGCGGATCGCCCGCCATGATCACGGTGGTCAACGGGACGCTCACGCCACAACCGGGTCAGTTGCGCTTTTTTCTCGCTGTTTCGGGATTTTTTAGTTGTTTTTTCAGTGAATATGGGCTGGAGGGGTTGTTTGAAACAGCTCACCACTTCGCGGCCACGTGCCTCACCTGACACGGTCCGAACGAACGTTGTAAAGATGACGATATATACATGTGTACCAATTTTTAGCTGTCACTGAAATTCATAGACGAATTTGCGCATTCTAGATGCGAAATGTGCAAAAATTTGATTATTTGTGCCTGACAACTGAACGATGCATCTAAAAGCTGATCATGCCGTTGGCTTGTTTGCAGCGAGCACGTCGGTGCATTCATCAAGTATGCTGCACGCTTCGTCACCATCTGCGTCTAACACGGTGTCAACGGCCGCGCTCCCGCCCGCCGCCGCGATGGGTGTTGTGGTCGAACAGAAAAAGTCGCGCTCCGGCTCGCGACACAAAGGTGGGTCGGTGGTATGTAGTAGTCGCAAGCATTTTGTGCAAATCCAAGACAGTTTCGTACGACAGCGGTGATGCTTTTACCTATTCGAGAAAATCGAAACAAGTCATTTCGATGGGATGTAGTGTGCAGAACCAGGCAGGCGAGCACCAAACTATTTATATCAACCACAAAGGGCACCGTGCGAAAAGAGCGGACCATGTTTTACGTTTTCGGACCGAATCTTCCATGATGTTTCATCCATTGTATATATTGCCAGGTGACCCGGGCCAGCAGTGCGAGTATAATGATCCGGACAAGCCGTGTCGTCAGCGTGCTATCGGTGGCTATCGATTCTGCATCCGACACATACTCAATGACCCGTCGGCGCCCTATCGCGCCTGCGAACACAAGAAAAAGATGAAAAGTGCGTGTGTGTTGTTTTGTTTCACCATAGTGTCTCGTCCGGGGTTCAATAAGTTGGGCACAAAAAGCTCAATTGTTTGCACATGTACTAATGTACGAAGTAAAATGTGTCAATAAAGAGACAACAACAACCAGAATAAAGGACCGCTTGTTTTCAATCGTTGCAGAGAAATCCGACAAGGAGGTGAACTGTTCGAACCCGGTGCGTCTCGACCAGGAGCTGCCCTACTGCAGCACGCATCTGATTCTGTTGGGCATCAAGGAGCCGAAACGTAAATGCAAACCGCCGGGCGCATTCGACAGCAGCAGCGACGCGCAGTCGACGTCATCAGCCGGCAACAATGCCGGAGGGACGAATTATACGGCCGGCATTGGCCCGCCGTCCAGTGCCGACCTGCCCAGCGATCTGCTCAATTTGGAAACGGTCGGCGGTCCGGGCAGTGACGTGTTGATGGACGGTGGTGGACTGTTGAATGGGTTTGACGCGCTGCCGAGCCCGACCGGCTACCACCACCATCGCGTGGCCAATCAGCAGCAGCAGCAACCGTCGACGTCGACCAATTGGCACGCTGCCAACAATGGTAACAACACGACCACTACGAATGGATATTACAACAATGGCAATATGAACGGGAACAGTCCGTTGTACGCACCGCAACAACAACAACAACACCAGCAGTACACGCAGTTGAGTCGGATGGCACCGCCTGCGCATCAATTGTGCGTGCCGCAACCGCCGACACCGTCCTCCGGCACCACTGGTTGGTTTGGTTGGTGTCATGATGTCAGTCGGTTTTGTCAGTCAAGACGTTTTGTCGGTCAATCGTGTCGCTGTGTAATATTGTGGGTGTATAACTGTTTGCTTTTCACATTGGCTCATTTGGATCGGATTAGCCTTGGCACGTCAACCACTTTTTGTATTGAAGGATATTGCGCGACCTAATTTTAATGCATCGGTTGCGGAAAACCGTTTTCGGGCGATTCGTTGAAGAACTTTTTTTTGGCTGAGCAAAATTACGGTATCAGTAACTCTCATTGAACAATATCGCGCAGTCAACGCAGATCATAGCCGATCTTACTGTACGTACATACATAATTATGTGAATTCCAATAAACCCACCAGACATTTCTCCATACGCAGACGCTTCGTCGTCGCTTAACCCAGTGGCGATTCTCAACTCGCTCCAATCGCCCCTGCCTTCGCCGTCGTTCAGTGGCGCGTCGGCCAACAATGGCGGTCAACAATTATTCAATGGCGGTGGTAGCAGTCAATCGACATACAATGCCGCGCCGAATGGAGGTTGTAGTCAACCGGGCGACAGCATTCTGTGGCAGAGTCCGTCAGCTATCGCCAGTCCCGGCGGTGGCGCATATGGACTGGACCAACAACAACAACAGCAGCCACCGACGTACTTTGACGGCAGGAGTATCGCGACGCAACATTTTGAACAACCGTTAGTGGCCCGATTTTGGCATTCGTTTGATTGGGAGAGTTGGATGTTGGTTGTTGCGGCCGGTTGAAAATGCCATCGGATTCGAAAATGTTGGCGCTAGATATTTGAACATGATACGTACCTTGCATGCAAGCGTGAAGTCTATATTTGGCGGAATTCGAGATCACGAGTGCATGCAAACCTTTTTGTTTTCATTGGTTTTGTCGTTTTTTATGATGTCTGTTTATCGTTGTACAATTTCGTGTCCAGTTACTTACACTATGGGCAAAACATTTTCGCGCGCAAAACTGAAAAAGAAACGTCTCAACTTGTGGAGGATGCGACTCATCAACCTCTCTGGTCCTCTAGTGTAGCATCAGTAGGTGTCGAAAAGTCCTGAATTTAAACAAAAGCTCGTGACAAGAACCGGTCGAATTTTGACATTTTTAGTCACTATTTTTTTGCAGGTCATCAATGCAGCCACAAGCACAGCCGTACGGTCGCAGCAGTTCGGTGACATCGGCGTCCGCCTCCTCCTCCCGACCCGACAGTCGTACATTCCAGATGACGGGTAACTATAATGCCGGGTACGCCGCCCACCAATTACTCACCAACGACAACAACAGTCAGCCCAACTGGCTGCAGTCGTCGTCATCGACGTCCGTCACCGCGCGCAGCACGCCGCAGTCCGCTCCGCCACATGTGAATGCATCGGAACTGGTACAGTCCTACCCGGAATTGGCGGCCAAATTGTCGGGGTCACTGTCGCAATCGCAGCCGAATGGCGGAATGTTGACCCCGACACGACAACAGCAACAACAACAAGCACAACAAGTGCATCAGGATGCATTCACGAGGCCACACAGTCATACCACGGCGTCGGCGAGCATTCTGACGCCCCTGCAGCCGTTGGGTACTGTTGGCCAGAGAGTGACGCTCGATGATGAATTGATTGGCAATGCGCTGCATGATGGACCGTTTTTGAGACCTGGTACGTGGCTGGACGGGGGTATTTGTGGATGGTTTTGATTTTGTTGAGTGTGGGATGTTGGTAGTTGCGGAGAAAACGGTCTAAAACGTTGCTTTGTGACCACTCATCGTCAGTTCGCTGATGTTCGACTTTTCTGCGCCGTTTTGGCCGATGAGGTGACCGGTTTCCGGAATCTCTTATTTTCTTCAGCAAATTTTCACATTGTGGTGACTGGCGGGCACACGCAGTCTAAACTCTTCATAGTGACATGACCTCGTCATTTTCGATCACTGTAAAGAATACTCACCAAAATAATAGAGTCGGACTGATAGCAGATTTCGGACAATATTATCGTTCAAAAAATCGTCGTTCACCATGTATATCATACACGGTCACAACAATCACCAGCAGTGTCAATTGTATTCGCTGATGTTTCAGAGAGCAGTACATCAGTGATGTTGACCTCGACGCCGGGTGGCAGCGTTACATCCACACCCATCAAACAACAACCACCACCACCCCAACAACCAGCAATGTCCGCTGTTTCAACGTTGCCGTCGATGTCGACTCTTTGGCAGTCTGCCCCGTCGACAACAACAACAACGTCAATCCAACGACACGCGCAAATGGTTGGTGTTTGTTTGTGTTTTTTTGCAGTTTTTTTATGTGCAGCTCACTGCTACAATTGTTATTTGTGAACCTGAAAGGGGCTTCAATGTGGCAAAAGTCGTGAATACAATTCACATTCAATATAAGCCAGCCCACCCTTTTTTGCATCAGGTGCAGCCGAGTTCCGGTCCACCGTCGAGTCAGCCAAGTGCAATGGTACAACAGGGCTCGCAAGCGCAGACAAACAACAACAACAACAACACTGTGCCAGCCGCTAGCATAACAACACAACAACAACAACAACAGCCTCGACTCAGTTTCCCCTATTACGCGGCTGCCTTGATTGCACGATTGCAACAGAGACGACATGGCGGGACACATTCAACCGGCACTGGTCAGTGGTGGATTGATTCTTTTATTTATTTATTTTGGATCGATGTTGAAATTTTTATATCTGAAGCGAAATAAGCGAGCGATCGTTGTTGGGTGGCGTGATTTTTGTTGCACGAGGGATATGTCGAGATTGATTGATGCTACTATTTTCGCTACTACTATTTGCCAGTAAACGTTTTTTACTAGCTGTTTCTTGCGAACAACAACTCTTACGCAGGTCGAAGTTAGTGTCATTGTCGCACAAAAATATGCAAGTGAAAAAAGTTACGTGAAAAAAAAAATTGAACCAATCACCAAATTTACCGAGATGCCACTATTTGTTCTGGCTGCAGGTGTAGTCGAGTCGGTCTACATGAACGGCAAGAAAGTGATTCGATTGCGTCAGAAACAACAGCATCTGCGAATGATCGGTAAATACAGACACATACCGGGCGTGCAGCAGATGTGCAAGATGTTGGAGGAGGGCGATTTCGATCGGAGCGATCTGTTCCCGCTCGGTGTGTGGCTTGAATTCGACGCTATTTATTGTCCAGGGTTATTTATGGTGGAATGGTGCACCGAAATCGAACCTTTACGAAAGGAGCTCTCTGAGCGCCTGGCGAACAAAAGTTCGAGTCTCGCTGACGGGGTACAGCCCCCCCTGTTGATAGTGACGTGATCGGGGCTTCGTGTTTTGGTCACTTGAAAAATTATTCGTCACACGAAGCGGTAACCAGGCGATTTTAGGTTACCGCAATGGCATTCAAATAGGATAGGACAACTATAAAAAAAGCAGGCTACAGTCTCATTGACACATATTGGGGACTGTTGCAGGTCTGGAGCCGTCCGACAGCGACACGGACAGCGAAGAAGATGACAATGGAGTGGGCAGTCGACAAGTGGAACGGTGCTTTGCCAGTCGGTTACTCGACTCGTCGCCAGAACCCGGCCAAGACAGGCACCCGGACGATGGGGACTCGAATGGGTACGGTTGGGAGAGTGGAACTGAGATGAAATGGTGCTTATAGAGACACTACTTTAAAAAAATGATCGTTCCCTGCATCCGTGTTTGTGCCGTATTCGCGACCCAAAGCACACTGAATGTGGGTTTTTTTCGAAACTTTGGTTGATTCGAAATGGGTCGCTGTTTCAAGCAACGAATACCACATTGATTTCTCCATCGACAAGACTCAAATAATAATAACGGTTACGATTGCAGCCTTCTGCGCACGAAACTGTACCTGCTGAAGAAGCAGCTGCGTCTGGAACGGCACCGTCTGTTGCGCGAGGCGCGCTCCAACGCGTTCATCATGCCGACGGCGCGCAAATATCCGAACGCAGTCGGCCAGGCGTTGGTGGACCGGCAGTCACGCGTGTCCGTTGGTCAGCCGGCGCATTCGCAGTCGACGCTCAAATGGAAGTTGTTGAAACGCGCCGTGCACGCGCATGGCGACAATCCGCACTACAAACAACCGACCGACGAGGGCAGGAGGACCACTGGGTGAGCGGGTGTTGCTGATTGGGATGTTGTGGTTTTGGGCACAGTGGTTCAGAGAATAGGATAATAGTGAGCCAATTAGGTGATCGAGCGACCAGTCGATGAGAATTTGTTTTCGGAATTCTTCGTGGAGAATTGAATGTTGTATGGTCAGAGAGTTTTGGGTTCTACTTGATCGAACTGTTTTCACGGGTGGGTGTTGAACCAGGGCATCGTCAGTGCGAATGCACCAGATAGACAAGCACTTGGCTTCCCAAAAAGGTCCTGATACGAGCATGAGTCAGCGATCAACTTTATCAGGATACTTGTCAATGCACACTATTTGGCGAAAACGAAATTGACAACCGGTCTACATGTGCCTATGTTCAGAAAATAAATAATTCGGTTGTTGCATCTACGGTGCCTATTTATTATTATTATTACAGGCGTCGCCACGCGCGCGCCTCGTGTCCGTCGCGTTGTGCGCCGCGTACGCGCGTGCGCCTGAATGACCAACGCGCGTGCGTGCACGGCGGTTGTCACGCGGCCCGTTTGCCATACAGCAATCATTGCAAGGCGCACGTGCTGCACAACGTCGACCAGTCGCTGTTTCGCTACTGCGCGCATTCGCAGTGCAGTCGACCAGTGTTGGACATTAGCGGCAGCGGCGCACAGCCGACCATGTGTCGCGTGCATGGCGCGCAGACGTCGGCGAACGCCACAACAACAACAACAACAACAACAACAGGCACAACAACGACCGTGCCGAATAGTGCGCAGAAACGCTATCCGTCGCAGAAACCGAAGAAACGCCGCCGGCCGCAGAACAGTCAACAACAACAGCAACATGGCCAGACGCAACGACAACGACAGCAGGCCGCCGCTGTCGACCAGCAGATGCACCATCAACAGTTGGATACATCGCTCGACAACGATGTGGTGATGGACGCTTCGGGTGCGCTGGGTGTTTGGGGGTGTTTCTTGGACAACATTGCTGATCTAAAGCCCAAATGTGCAAAATGGGCTTTAGATCGGACGTGGCATGGTCACGAGGTTTTTTTCACTTTATGTTACTGGTGTCAGTGTCAGTTAAACGCGCTCGTGTGACGAACACAGATGCGATTCAAGTGTGACCATGTTTAATCGATTACACGCACTTACGTACAGTAAGCTCTAAGCCACCAGTCCATCTCTCTGTCTAGTCTCCCTTGTTCGTTTGTTTTGTTGCTCTCAATGACACATAAAACGATGCGGGTAAATTAGTAATGAAAGCATGGTTGCAACACGGGGTGCGACAATCTAGTCTCGGTTCGCTGCAGGTGTGTCGCACGCCGATATCTCGATCGCGAACGTGCTGAATCGATCGGCGCACGGCCAGGACATGGACGTGACACTGGCGTCGGTCGCGAAGGACTTTGGCTTCGAGGATGACCAGGAGCTAACCGAGCTGCTCAATCATATACAACCTGATGATACGTTCAGTAGCATTATCGGCAGCGGGGATTTCGGTGCGTTGCATGTGCTTTGATTGGGCTTGACTTGTGATTGTTATTGTGGAAGTCGACCTTGTTTGCGCACAGTCACTGTTCCGGATGCCGAGCATGAAACCTGCATAATTTTTGTCTGACCGGACTCCGATCGGAATAGTGCAAATGTCAACAGGGTCGACCACGCGCCTTAGAACATCAGAATTGAGTAGAAACTATGAAATTAGGTAACTGATTGATAGCTGTTGACTTTTAAGCGGGAAGAAGAAAAAATCGACCGGGCTAGAAAGCAGACCCGACAACATTGATGTTGTCCATCAGGATTCTATCCATAATATCCCAATATTGCAGGTGCGAGCACGAGCGCATCGTCATCGAATGCCAATCGCAGCATCACGGTGATGGGCGCTAGTGGCCTGCTGCCCCCGGCCGTCACCCTGTCGCAACAGCAACAACAACGACTGAGCGGTGATTCGTCGGTGATGACGTCATGCTCCTCGTCCTTCCTCCTCCCTCCGCCATCGCTGAGCGGAGGATCGATGATGATGGTTGAAGCGTCGGGCATGGCGCTGCCGCATCCGATCGATATGACCGGCGGGCACAGTTGGGCCGATATCGAACAGTTCCTGTTGTCGGAGGGCTACCGAAGCACGACGTTCGAGCAACAGCCGGTCGCACCACCGATGCATGTGGTCGACCCACCACCGCCCTACACGGTCACGCAACCACAGCCGCAAACTGCTGCCGCCGCTGCTGCACCGCCGCCCGTCCATTGGGTGACCCCGACTTCGTCATAATACATCACACACACAACACAACCATGTGCTCGCATTCTCAGTTATTATTGTGCACTGTGTTCATTGATTGATTGGTCCGCTCGCTCTAACGATGTGTGTCTGCTCGTTGGTTGATTGGTTCATTCTGTTCCGATTGAGTTTATTGATTGTTTGCTTAACGAATTCATTCATTGATCACACAAATATAGGCAAACTACGCCAACATGAGCTCGATTTCGCAGCTGGCAGAATGGTGAAACATTCTGACGTGGCTGCTGATTTGGGAAATGTTACACGTTAAAAAATACACAATGGGTCATGATGATTTTCTCTTTCTATTCGTTTTGAATACACGCCACCTTCGAAATCGGGCTCGTGTTGGTGTAGTTTGCCTTTACACGCGTGTGTTTGTTACGTACTATACGGCTAAAGCACTCTGACTACTCCTTGAACCCAGGTTATTGGTTTTGTTAAAATAATGATTTATGACGATTATGATAACGTTTTCTCATTCGACGAAATCCACACAACAATTGTACACAACACCCCTTTCTGTTCATTGTTTCCTTCAAGTCCCATGATCGGCAAGTGATATATAACGGTTTCCGACAGAATGTTTCATCTCTCTAACCCTCTTCATTCATAACACATTGGGGTTATAATAGTATATCGTTATTCTAATGTTTCGCGCGTTTTGTGTCGGGCAGCTTAGCGCACTAGTTGACGACGTTTTCATTGTTTCTGTGTACACTAACCAGTACAAGCGCTGTTTTTGACTGTTTTTTGTCGGTTGGTTTTTGTTAGTCATTTGTATCTCAAAATGTGTACGTTTGTTCATGATTATATGATGTATTCAATAATGTTCTTCTGCATTGTGCTTGATTATATCTTGGTTTAGTGCATTTTCGATGATCATATTTTATCGTTACTATGCGTGTTTTATATGTACTTGTGTTAGTGAGCGTGCGGGCTGAGTTACACCAAAATGCCGTCATTTTACACCCGGGGTTACTACACCATCACAACAACCGTGTTCTTTATATAATTTTATTATTATTGTTTTGCCTATTTCACACACCAGATTTTATCGTCATTTATCATATGCTGTTATCATGCTGTCTTTATATTATAATCCTGATAAATTCGTAGCATTTGATTCAAACGCAACCATTGTGTTACCAACATAGAAGTCTCATTACACCCGCGATCTGTCTGTGTTCCCTTTTATGTTCGCGATTTTATCTTTTTGAAATACTGTTTCTTTTTGTGTGCTTCAGTTTATATGCCTGTTTTTGCTGAAGTTTTTTATACTGTGTGTACTTTTGGGTTTTCAAGAAGTTTATTCTATTTTATATGTTGTTTAAGTGTGAGAGAGAAACAGTTTTTCATTTTTTGGTTACGTTTTTATACTCTTTACGTACCGATGTATAGATTCTAATGGCTATTTTGACAGTAAACAGACTGTGCTAGAAACTTGGTGGTTCCGTTTGAAGACTATTAGATAAAACACGGCTGAACAATTCAGCAAATCAAATGAACATTTTTATCAACCTGAGCGTCAACAGATAATAATAATTGCAACTGCACGAGCTGCAAGCCATCGGAAGCATGGAGCACCACAAAAAGTACAGCAAAAAAACATAATCACTTTCCAAACAAAACCGCAAATCGGCAATTGGTAGGCCACAAAGAACTTCAGCGATAACGAATTTTAGCAACTGAACCACAAACAAAAGAGTTCAGCAGCAACACCATGGCTGTCATTCACAAATCAAAGTCAAGCTCAACGTCAAAGTTCAACGTCAGATGTTTCGGCATCACGCTGGCTCGCGCAGCAGACGCGATTTTCTAAACGAAGGGTCAACTTTGACGCATTATTGTGCATGATTGGATGCGTTTCTCGGAATACTGTTATTTTAAGGACGTAGCCCAAGCGTTTCAGAAGCTTATTTACACCCATTTTTGCTGGCTTCTGGTGGTTTCGGGAAATAAAGTCAAAATTTTCGCGCGCGCGCTTCTACTGCTTTGATTGATACGGGATTTAATCGGTACGGTGCCCAATTTGAACAAGCACAGTGGCGTGGGTGTCCCTGGGGTACAGTACCCCCTCCGAGGGTACCGTACCCCTCCCGGAAGCCACGAGAAGGGAAAAGAACCCCAAAATCGCAATATTTTGGCTCTCGAACACTGCAAATGTCAAAAAATCGCGCGCTTCGCGCGTCAAATACCCGCATTTTTTACTGGCTTGCTTCTGGCGGTTTCGGAAAAAAAGTCAAAATGTTTGCGCGCTAGGCGCGCTTCTGCTGATTTGATTGATATTAGTCGCACAATGACTATATAAGAATTCATCAAATCAATCCTGATTTTCACGTACAGTCACTCTTAACCACTGTGCTATTTGTGATTCTCACAAAACATTTTCAGCCGAAAATAATCTACCAGATCAACCACGTTGCCGCAGGTCTGAAACATTCTCTTTACTACATGCTTTGTATGCGTTCACGCAACGCAACGTCATTGCCCCGTCACTTTCTCTCTTTACGATTCAGGAAAAAAATTTGACCAATTCTTATAAGGTCATTGTGCGACCAATACATAGTTTGACAGGCGCCGAGTTTTGAACAAGCACCAGATAAAAGCGACGTTTCATGAATGGAAGAAGCACTGGATAAAAATGACTTTCGGTCCAGGTACCCCCAAAATTCAGAGCTAGCTATACTCTGGCAATTCTTTTGGGAGAAACTTTTCAGCCGCGCTGCCTGATCCGTAAAGCGCATTATGCGTGCACTGGCTACAGAAGTCACGTGATCGATATAGCCAGTGCACGCAACATGCGCTTTACGGATCAGGCAACGCGTTTGAAGTTTCTCCCAAAAGAACTGTCAGAGTATACGCCCATGGGCACGCCGTGGAAAAAACTCGAAAGAACCCAAAAAAATTGTTCGAACTTCTTTAAAGGGGGCCTTTCGCATTTCAAACCGCCTTCAAACTTTGCACGCATTTGAATATTGTTCAGGGCGCTGTTAAAGTCTCACGCACCAAGAATCCAATCTGCAGCATGCGACCAGGAGATGCACTTCAAGAGGAACATCCGGGAACAAAGTGTGCCGCGGACCAGCCCAATTTATACCTGCGCATTCAGGCAAACTGCTTGATCAAAAAGGTGTCAAGGCGAATGAATGTTTCGCATGAAACGTGCAACACCGCTAACTATGGAATTTCGCTTTTCTTTATATTTCGAATTTCAACGAATTGTTCCAGCGCGACAAGCAGACCTTGAAACATTTAGCAGCCACGCATGAACAATTCGTTGCAATTCGAAATAAAAAGAAAGGCGAAATTCTATAGTGAGGCAGGGGCAGATATCGTGCGAAACATTCTGCGCCTTGACCGCCCTTGTCATCAGGCAAGTTGCCTGAATGCGCAGGTAGAAATT
Organism: Rhynchonema sp. JSB1_4; assembly: GCA_030248065.1. Taxonomy (NCBI): domain Eukaryota; kingdom Metazoa; phylum Nematoda; class Chromadorea; order Monhysterida; family Xyalidae; genus Rhynchonema; species Rhynchonema sp. JSB1_4. The sequence goes on along the minus strand of JASAMV010007791.1, from coordinate 11,254 downwards.
GGGCTGGTCCGCATTTGAGTTTGTTCGCGGATGTTCCTCTTGAAGGGCATCTCCTGGCCGCATGCTGAACGTTAGACCTTCGGTGTGTGTGACTTTTATGACGCATTGACCGCTGTCTAAACACATGCGAAGTGTGAAGGGGGTTTGAAATGCGAAAGGCCCCCTTTAAGAGCCCAACCTCCAGTTTCAGGCCATTACCATTTGATGTGCGAATGCTCTGCGATTTGGCCAGCTTTGATGACGAAAGACCGCCCAGCGGCGTGGCAGATCGTTTGGGCATAATGTGGGTTGGTTGAAGAGAATATTGTGTGACTGTGTGGTGCGACGGTGCGAGAGCGCAAAAATGCAACAAGTGATAATATTTATAAGGGCAATGCACAGATGAAGGTGTCGTGTGACCCGAAAGGAGCGGCGTATAGGCAAACCAGCCGTGCTTTGCAGACCTAGACCATACCGTATCACCCTGAATTCTTACAGACTTGAAATGTTTCGGGTAACTGTAGCCACGTCGCGCGTGGCTTGCGTGTGAAAGAGCCAAGATCATGAAACATTCAGGGTGCGCTTGTGTGTGTTGTTTATCGGCCAATCGCTGGAGACGTGGCTACAGTAACCCGAAACATTTTAAGTGTGTAAGAATTCAGGGTGATACGGTATGGTCTAGGTCTGCAAAGCACGGCTGGTTTGCCTTTACACACGACAGGGCAACAGCGGTGAAGGTACAAACGTAAGGAAACGCAGGTGCGTTTTTTTAATTCTGAGCTCCATCAGCATAGGTTTGCTACAAAGGAGGGATCACAGCATACAGTAATCCAATGACTGACAATTTAGTGCTAAGCGATTTCTCCTAAGTTACCCTAAGGTCCAAAGGACTTATCACCGTCAGCAACAGAATCGCAGTCAATCTCAGGAAGCCATGGCTCTGTCGCTCCACATTCAAATTGCTTTGAAGCTTCGGTTCTGGCCATGAGGGGTCCGGTGCGGCAGGCAACCATGTTTGCGCGGCGAGGCGGTCACTTTTGCTGCGATTTTTCTCAGACTTATCTGTTGTTCAGCTGCGTGGGAGGCTGTTGTTCTGTTTTTTGTAGCTTGTAGGCCATCGGTTTTGTGAAATCACGTCCAGCAATGGAGCGCTTGTGCTCTTGTTGTTGAGTCAAGAAATAATAATTTATCTTGGTTTGCTGTTGTTTTGAAAGTGGAAAATAATCATATCCGGATCAGTTTGGGATTGGGTATGGTGATGCTGACTAGTGAAAGCAAATAAAAGTTGGCAAGATCAAGAGTTTTTCGTCAGTGCAAAACCAGAGTCCAACGCAGGTGCGTGCGGTGGACAACGCACTCATCCAGTTAATAGCGTTTAAAATACACGCCGATTTCTCTCCCCGGGCAAAAGTCCACAGTGCAGTTTTTTCTATTTTTTATCAACAAAAAGTTTGTTAGCGAACCAACAACAGAAGCAAGACTTTCGAACACGTGATTTTGTTTGTAAAATACAACTGACAATGCAGAAACGCGCACAGCCAACGGATATGGAGCACACAAAAACTGGCAAACAACATTGAAAAAAAGAATACAAACTGGTATATAAAACGAAAAAAGTAAAAACCAGAAAAAACAATGCTGTACAATGAGAGTGCCCCAGTACTGCACACTTCAAACGCACCTTTATGCAACAATACAACAACTAAATAATATGATTGTGCAATGACAAGCTATACCGCACCATTCATGGCAAACAGTAATTTTCGTGAGCAAAGAGTAAAGTAAGGGTCATAATTTGGGATCATCAAATTTCAACCTATCAAATAAAAAATATTCCGTTTGAGCGAACATTACACTTTTTTGATTTAAAACTAGTGACGATGTGCATGTTACCAAATTGACCAAAAAAAGACTACCAAATTAACAAATGGATAAATCACATTCCCATTTGCTATTTAATCGGACAATAGTTACGCCGGTCACACACCGAGATGCCCTATTATTTATGTGACTCTTATGAGTCAAAACGATGGCAAGAACAAGACGAACAGATGCAGACTTTCCTATGGACAGCAGCTAGCGGAGCAAAAAGACAAATTTTTGGACAAGGGCCTACGAGACCACGAACAATACGAAAAAGGCTTGATATAACTCAATACTGACCGCCCTACCGCTGAATTTTCATGTCACGGGCCTTGCACACTGCACTACCGGGTATGTCATCCGGTGGTTGGTTGCGTGTCTTCAAACACAAGCCCAACCCCCAACAACCAGATAAAGTGTGTGTGCATTGACAAGCATTTTCAAATCAAGGTAATCAAAATATAAACTGGTAAAAGAATGTAGAACAACATTATTTTAAACACACTGCAGAATCCGTAGCAAACTTTTCTTGTGCGCAAAGAGTAACACATCTGAGACTATTTAATTTCACACTATCAAACTAAAAAGATACTCAAGTGGAAATCTGATCTGACAGCACGAGAGTACAAAACCAAACCTCTTTTGATGAAAAGCGACCTGCGATGCGCATGTAGAGACAGTACCAAAGTGAACGAATAGATAAGTCAAGTACATAATCCCATTTAGTACATCCGACAATTGCCAACCCACCGACACACCACGCTATCGGGTATATCCTTGGGTCGTGGATCCGGCGTTTTCAAACCCAACACCACGCGTCCGCCGTTGGTCGCAACCTTGTTGATGAAATCACGCGCGCAGTCCACAAGCGCATTATCGTCTGCAAATGAAACCGACGGTGGTGACGCGACAAGCAAGTCACTGTTCGTTACAACGATGTTCGCTGTGGTGCTTTATTAGTCACAGTGATCTAATATCGTCGTGTCCCAAAAATTCGCAATACTTAAGCTATTCGCTATGGTGATGTTCGACGGAAATGATATGACATCGTTTTTACTGACCTTTGGGTCGAGGTATATTGATGTTGTTGATGATCCTCAGGCCGACGAACGGCAAATCCGACCAGATGCGTTCGAGCCACGAACATTGAGCTGACACATAGATCGTTCGCATTTCGATTTCGTACACCAATTCACGCGCACGAATGCATTTCTGACGGATTAACAGCGTCATTAACCTGACATTGACGAATTGAGCTGATGTTCAAAACTTGACGATCAAAATTGTTTATCAGCTGTCACGCGCGCGTTGAAACTTGTCTTGTGGCACAAAAAGTAAATCTCATAATAAAGGCAGACTACGTCAAGTTGTCCTTCCGCCCCGAACACCGTAAAACCAGCCGTAGTAATCGTGGTGTGCAAGTATCGCTGCGAGACCAATGCTTATCGCTGCCCACACGACGACACGTGGGTAGCTTCAGCAAGCTGGAAGTTGTCATTGTGCGTGTCGATCACCAACATCGATGTGAGTTTATGCTGGTGACAGAAAAAAAATGCAAAACGCAGATAAAAAGCAAATTGATCTCGCAACGATCTTTTGCACATCAGGTTTACGGTGGAGGTGGATTATGGCACGCGGGGGCTGACTGTCAAGTTCCAGTTGACTACCCGTATGTGGCCTAAATACAACAAGAACGTTACGTCACGTGACCAGGGTTGGGCAAAAAACGTTTTTTTTTCAAAAAATCGTTTTTTTTAAAACGCCCAGATGACCAAAATATGCCCCCCAAAAAATTGGAAAACGCTCATGTTGGGAAGAAAACGTGGTTAAATGAAGTAATTCTATGTGTTCTGAAGCAAAATAAACGGGCTTCAACCCTTTTCTAGCGAGTTGTCAAGATCCCATATCAGACCCGCATCATGGGACCAACTTTGGCCGGGGTCATCATTGAAAGTCAAACGCCGTATATCGACGTATGTATCTCGACAAAGTAAAAATTGGTCGAAATTTTTTTGAAAAAAAATGGGACAAAAAATTGATTTTCCTTGATAATCAGGGTACTTTCCCTGAAAAATCAGGGAAAATCAAGGAAATTCAGGATTTAAAAAAAACGAAAAACGACCCAGGCGTTTTTTTTAAAAAAAAACGTCGTTTTTTTAAGAAAAAACGCCGTCGTTTTTTTTGCCCAACCCTGCACGTGACCACAGTCGAACGGATCGGATCTTCAACCAGCTGTGGTGCCTATATAATGTTTCCCAGGTACTCTTTCACAACGGGTCACCTCCGGGTGGTAGACATAGATAGCTGGCCGGGTATACCCATTGGGGGAGTGGTCAGTCCAAAATTAGGGATACAAAAACAGGTGAAAATTATACCCAAATAGGTCTTAAAAAGGGTAATTTTCCACATAGTAGTAAAGATACGAGAAGATTGGACCAGTTCGGAACATAAAATACCCCATTCCCCCGGTGAACTAAATCACTGGATATAAGCCGTGCATGAAGCCGCACCTTGAACACTGCCAGAGCGTAGTCTTGTTTCCCCCAAGCGTACACGAGCGTTGTATGTTTGCTCAGGTAAACGCCTTCCTGAAAATTTACGGATCAGGTTAATAACACAACTTGGGCGTTCCTGAAATAAAGTAAGAACACAAAAAACAACGACACAAGAATGAAGTCGAGCATGTTTCCGCGTTTCACTCACATGATACACATGACCGCAACTGCTTGCGATGCGTGAATTAAAAGTTCGATGGCAATTTAATTTCGATCAGCATGAAATGTTCAACAAGGCAATCAATTCACTATAATATATGCAGATGGAAGAACGTACCAATTCGTCAGAAATTCACTTGACCAAGCGAAACAAGCAACAACCTAACCACGAAATTTGTTTGGTACAGGTCTTTTTCTGTTCCAAATATAATAAGTACAACAGTATACGAACGAACCCGGCTGCTGGAGCGTTCCGCGTGGCGGCCGATCACAACACGTTTCACGTTCGACCAGGCTGTGGTTGTTGACATTTGTGATCTGAACGCTTTGCACGCCAGACTCGCATTACGACGATCCGCAATGTCGTCCAAATAAGCGAACACGTGCGCAAAGGTGACTGTTGATGAAGCATCACCAAACAACAATGTGGCCGGCACCTGGGCACAGAGTACTTGAAAAAATGGTGTGGCAAAAAAAAACGAATGTGCCTGGTAAAGTTGGCGAGGGCACTTGTTACCTAAATCTTACCACATCACACCGCATAACAGACGAGCGCGACATGCCATTGTGGTCACAGTGAATATAGTTGCAATTTTTTAGAAAAAATATATATTAACTGAAAAAAAACGTTTTTTTCCTACACTTTCCCCGGCCAAAAGTTGGTCGCCGGTTCAAATGGGGGCACATTTGGGCAAAATGTGGTCTAAAATTGCTTCGTGAGGAAAAGACATGCTGGAAAAGTGACTAAAACATATAAAAATGGTGTTTTTGCACGATTTGAGAAACTGACCTCGCGGCTCTCCAAGTTTTTTCTTCTTTTTTTCTAAAAATCTCCGATATTTTTCCAGTGCCCGGAAAAATAACGGTTCGTAATTGTGGCCTCCGGAAAAAGACGGTTCTTTTCCGTTTTTTTTTCAAGAAAACGTTTTTTCCACCTACAGCTATAACAGCGAAACTTCGTTATAGTCGGTCAAATTACATGACTATATCGAATTTATGACTCTAACGAGCCGTTATAACACGTTATGTATGCGGAACGAGACTCGCCACAAAGCGTGATTATGACGAGGTTATGTAACTTATGGTCTTGTAACTTTGCTTCTATCACTAATTTATGTGCATGATTTTATGCGTCACTGGGAGCAATAAACCAAACGAGGTTATGACTGCAACAATGACGACGATTATCAAAATTCATTCATGGACATTTACCATACAAATTTGTGTTATTGGACAGTGTAATGTGTCATCATCATGAGACGGTGATCTTGCTCCTTCAGGCCGATTTCACAATGCATGCGCGTTTGCGCGTCGACCTGTCCATACTCCAACACTACGCGCTGACGCGCACGCCTTGTGAAGCCCGCCTTATTGTTTACCGCATTGTCGGAAATAGAACCCGGGGGGTTTATATTTTCACTGGGGTCATTTTGGGGGGTCAATTTATGGGGGGGGGCTCAATTATTGGGGGTTATATTTTTCATTTGGATCCCCGACGAAAAAAATCATTGTTAATAATGCCCCTAAAAACGGCATGTTTTCGGTATTTTCTAACTTTGACAGCGGCAATTATGCTTAAAAAGCTGTATTCTGTAGTGTTCGCAAGCTTAAACAACGTTTGACACAACAACACAGCCTTGCCATACCACTAATATGTGGCACGGTGAAGGTTGGGGGTGGGGTTCTAGTAATGGGTGGTTCATTTTTGATTCCGAGCAATTTGGGTGGGGTTCAATTAATGGGGGGTTCTATTTCCGACAATACGGTAACTGGATTTGCCGTTGTCCGAAACGAAATGACCACAAAACGAGGTTTCACTGCACTTAAAAATAAGTGGGCAACGATTTGAACATAAAGATAAACCAGGCCAACACGAGCCCGATTTCGGAGGTGGCAGATTAGTGAAACATTCATACGTGGCTGCTGATTTGGGAAACATTACACGCTGTGGAATACAGCGTGGTGCATGAGGATTTCTCTTTCTTTTCGTGTTGCTAGTGCACCAACTGCGAAATCAGGCTCGTGTTGGCGTAGTTTGCCTTTACATGATCGAAAGCACGCACACTAGAGATGCCAGTGCAAGACGCCTTCGGGCCTGACTGATCTGTTGGTGTCGGAGCAAATCCGATGAGCAAAGTTAGCACAGCACACACATATACTGGCAGGCGGAAAAAAACCGGTGTTTTTTCCGGAAAAAAACCGAAAAAAAACCGTTTTTTTCCGAGACCCGAAGACTTTTCCATTTATTTTTCCGTGGGTGCCTTTTCGGTTTTTGATCGGAAAAATATCGGTACTTTATTCCAATTTTTCCAAAAAATTGTAATGCAAAACTGATGAGTTTTTCGATTTCAGTGAAAAATTGGCTCGAGCACAAAAATTAACCGGCCCAAAAAGCGTGTAAACTAAGTGTTTTCGACTGGCTTCAACACTCTTCAAGAGCACTCTCGTCACTTCGAACAAATTTTGCACTGAAATTGTTATATTTTTCGAAATTACGTTCTTAAGTACTGGAAAAGTATTTGGAAAAAAACGGTTTTTTTCCGGAAAAAAACCGTTTTTTTTCACGAAAAATAAAGAACGGTTCTTTATGACAGTATACACACACACTGACCTTCAGTTCAGTCTCGTCTCGTATGAAAAACGACTTTGCGAGATCGAATATGCGTCCCATCGAATACCTCCAACAGCGCGCAGCGTGCAGAAAACCGGCTTTCTTCAATTCATGTCCCTTTTCGTCGACAGCACTGCTGAACTGCGCCTGAAAGCAAACAATGCGCATTTGGTCCCGTTACGCGGAAGCACTCGGTGTTGATAAATTTTGGGAGATCAAACTTTGGTTGGCGTAAAAATAGCCTTCAACCAGGTGCAAGTATACCAGACCACTCCTTCCATGCCGTCAGATTTGGTACCGATTCGTCGTGCTTACAGATAATACGGTTAAAAAATATGAAAAAAACAAATAACTTTTGTGGGCACCAACCTCCAATTCATCAGTCCAAAGTCGCTTTTTGATTGGAATTCTATTACCATTTGATGCGGGAATCACTTGAAATTTGGCCACTTTTGATGCCGATGGATTGTCCAGCGGCTTAGCGGGTCGTTTGGGCATATTGTACAGGTTATTTATGGATAGGTCAACGATAGGCGGTTTGTTTGCTGACAATGAAATGCTGAATGCGTGATATTTCGTTGATGCGCGCACGAACAGCGAGCGACATTCAAACGCAACTGAAAAGCTGTCAGTCACTCAAACAAAGCACGACGGTTAACGAGGGCGAACCAAATCGAAGGCGTAAAACAACACAAGACAGAGGAAAGTAGCGCAGTAGCATGCGAGACAACGCATCAACCCACAACACAGCGAAAAAACAATGCGTCACAAAACCCAAAGATGCAAACAGCTATTACTTTACTCACTTGTCAGTGTAACGACAACACACCTTCTTTGCCGCTTGCGCATAAACACTCGCAAGGAAAATCAACAAGGGTAAGAATAACAAAAACAAAACGTAACAACATCAACAACACAATCACTCCAATTTTCGCTTCTTTGTCTCTGCTGGCACATCTGCATCCAGTGCACCGTGTGCGGCCAGTCGTTGCACAGCCAGTGCGCAATGCGTGAACGGTTGTTTGCCGGTCAATGAGACAACAGCGGACGCAATTCGTTTGTGACCGGCCAAGGCTCGCCATCTGGCCGGGGTGCTCAGTGGCTCAAGATATTCGTGACGCCAAGCCGTGTCACACAGACATTTCTGAAAGAATGTTGCTTTATCGCATAGTCGACCATCTTGGCATCTTGTATACTTTTGGCAACTTACATATAAAATCGAATTACCCATTATTATATTGCAAGCCCAATTACTAATCGACATTTCGAGGGGATAACTGTTAACCACCAAGGACACAGGACACACTGTTGCCGAATGAAGAATTTACAATGCGTGTAACTACTAAATAATGCATTCACGCCGATGTGCAAACCGATGCAGACAACAAACAACACATCGAAAAACGGAACTGCTTTCCAGGATTCAAGATCAACAAGAAAACAGGAAAACAGACCATTTTTGTGACATCAATGCATCGCAACACCGCAGACAACAGCGCCAACATGTGCGAAACGAATTGAGGCTTGAGATGTTTGTTGGAATCTACCGATTCTGAGTTGAGCACTGATTGTAGCATCTGAAGAAATTCATGGGGCTTGTGCCGAAATTTATTGATCACAAACCGTTTTTATGGGCATGAATCATTTTCTGTGCGGCCAGGTTTCCAAAACAAACAGAAAGTAGATTAGGGACCATAAAGCCACCAACCACGGTCAGTTGCGCCTCGAAATGTTTGACGAACGATTTCCAGTAACGTTTCACGGGCTTGTGTTCGAAATCCACCTGAAAGTTGCAACCTTGGAGAAAAAAGAACCACGTAAATAAATAACGGATATGATCGAAAACTGGACTGACCAGATTCGGTTTCACATAAGCGTCAAGCAGCGAGAGCGCCTGTGCCTGGAAGACAAGTGCATGAAATACTGGATCTGACCAGATTGTCAGAAATTGGTTATTGTTAAACCTGTCAAAATTATAATGCAGGTACAGTTATTGGCAACCCAACCAACCTTGTGAAACGGACGCACGGCCTCGGACACAAACGCCAATTCACTGAGCTGAGGTAGACAGTCAATTAGGAACGACTGAAATAAATGAAACAATTGCGTCATCTAAATGTTATTGTGTTGGTGTTAATTTTTTGGGCTTTTCGCGGGGGCCCCTTGGTTTTCTCTTTTTGTATCGGGCGCATGACGCAAATTTCGATTCCAACGGACTAAATGTTTTGTCAAGGAAGGACCTGTGTGCTGAGCACCCCAGGATAATCCTATAACCTCACCGTGTGATTCCTGATGGACACTTCGACGAGCGCGTTGGGCACACGAGCCGCACCAGTGCCCACTTTATCGTCATCATCATTGGCATTGTCGCCACCGCCGCCGAAATACTCCCGAATCAGGGAGCACTGTCTGTCGACCAGCTGACGATTGATGTCCGATGATCGATCGAGCAGTCGGTGTGCTAGTCTGAACAGCATTTTGTATTTCACCGGGACAATTCCTTTGTGAGAGAAAATGGACGAACTTTAATTCTTGGCTGTTGCGACTGGCCAAGAATTTGGACTCAGCCTAAAACTGAGCCAACACCTCAACCGAAGTCTAAACTGGTCAGACTTATAACTATGCTATCTGCGCAAACAGTGGCTAAAAAATTGAGATAAAAAATTGAAAAAATCACGTTTTTTGCCCAACTTTGAGGGTGACCGAAAAATTTTTCCACGCGCCTCCAGCGAAATTTTTTTTTAAAAAACCACTGTTTTTTTGAAACAACCCTGGGTCAGATAAAAGTCCAAGTGTGATTATTGTAAACCAAGGCCTGGCAAGAAAGTCTTCAAATTTCAGATTGTCCGAGTGAAACACAAAACGCACCTGATCACAGCCGAGAGACACTGACCGGCCTGAGACTGCAACACCGGGTTGATCATTGGACGACTGGCGATCACAATCGAATCGAATGTGTGCGTGAACAGGGCCGGGTCGGACGGACATAACTGAAACATCAAAAGGTTCATATCAAACTTGGTTGGCGACCGGATGGAACCGGTGTTGGCCGTGAGACTGGTAAAGGCAAACTACGCCAACATGAGCCCGATTTCGGAGCTGACAGATTAGTGAAACATTCACACGTGGCTGCTGATTTGGGAAACGTTACACGTTGTGGAATACAACGTGGTGCATGAGGATTTCTCTTTCTTTGCGTTTTGCTAGTGCACCAACTCCGAAATCGGGCTCGTGTTGGCGCAGTTTGCCTTTATCTATCATATCTGCATTGAGCATATTTCGAGATTGACACTGACGGACTAATTTCGATCAGCGCCACCACTGCAGGCAAGCACAAGCAGACACGACAAGCCCACACTTCACACCCAAAACAAAACATTTCCTTCGGTTTCGACTTTTTCATTTCTGGCCTGCTTTTAACCATTCACATCGGCAATCAAACAATCACCTTCATCTTTGTGTGACACAATTCGTTGAGTATCGACTGCAGCTTTGTGTACAACGCGTGTTCAGTGCTGGTGCGAACAGCCAGGTCCGCCGCTGACAGCAACGGGGCGAATAGACACTGAAACATCAGAATAAACACGTTTACGAGGAATTATAACATTGAAATTATCATAATTATATCAAGTCAGTCATGATTTTTTGTCTGTGACCATAACAATGTCAATGTCATCGAAAACCATTGTTCATTTGCACGTGACCATAACAATGTGCCCGAACTAGGTCAACTAACCAGAATGACATCCGGGCACACATTGTCAGCCCTGACGAGCACGGACAGCATTTCACAGCAGCGATTGCGGAACGTTCGTTTCTGTTCGCCGGCCTGGTTCTGTTTCATGTTGCCACCTGTGGAAATAAATTCCGACATCTAGTTACAGCCATTGTTTGGATCCGGATCACCGCATGGGCATGACCGTCCGGTGCCTTTCGTTTGTTTTATTGACCGATTTGATTTATTATTTATTATTCGGCCGTTATTATTATATTCAATGACGCATAAAACCATGCACGTAAGTAAGTGATAGAAAAGCAAAGTTAAAAGACCGGATCAAACAATCCCGGAGTGGTTACAACACTGGTT
>JASAMV010007788.1:0-14241 GCA_030248065.1 Rhynchonema sp. JSB1_4 | reverse complement strand
TGAAGGTTGTGTGAAACTTACACGTGGAATGGACATGTTACTATGTACATATAGCTGCAGTGATGTTTGGTCAAGTGGGTCCGAGAACCCCTAAAAAAACCGTTTTTTTGCCATTTTTGGTTGAGGTCTATCGAGCTTGAGCTATAGTAAATGGTTTGTTGGCGAGGTACTGTACCTATGCGATTTGGTAGGTTGAGTTCGCGACTTAGCTGGGGAGGGGTTAATGCCCCCAACTACATCATTGGGTAGCGATGAAATGTTTTACGCACACTTGGTAGTTGTGCGTGTGTCTTTGCGTACTGTACATATGTACCTTTGTGTTTTTCCACCGAGCTCTCAGCTCCACTTTCCACTAACCACTCAGCCATTTCGTGAATTCCACCCTTGGTGGTACACTGCTACGGAAGTCTTTGGGGTCGACAGGCAGTATTCTCACTTGCCCTTATCTCAGTATACCTCGTTTGCAGAGAAATATGTATGGGCAAAAATTTGAAAGAGCTGATCAATAGGTGGTACTCTATCCATTGCTGCTAAATGAGAGATGGGTGTAAACTTTATCTCAGTCGATGCGTGGGGATTGGAACCGTCAACGGCAGGTATACTGCACCGATCTACGCGTAGAAAAAGCAAACGGATATTTTTGAATTACAGTTACCGGCTTCTTGTAATGGATTTCTTCATAATGGAATGCGAATACATGCGGCACGTACCGGTATGTATTATCCTGTACCACAAGTCCATCGCAGTGCTCACATGAGACACTTTCTTTTGAAGCTGGTTGGCCTGATCCAAAACTGTTCTGATTCCACGTGTTTCGAAACGTTTCGAAAACAAAAGAAGTTGAAACGCATGCATGTATTTTGTAAAAGCACGCTCTCCACCTCGGTGCGTAACTTCCTTTTTGACTCCCAAAACATTTTGTGCGTTGAAGAACGTCGCTGTTCGGGTAAGCACGCAGCAAACTGAGGTCAGCCAGCTGGAGGTTGTCATTATCTTTCTCGACCCATTTTTTCTTTTGTTCTTGAAAACCCGTAGAACCGGAACAGTTGGATCTGGCAACCAAGCTACCTCAAAAATGTGTCTTGTGAGCTCGTTGTTGGACTTATATACATACCTGCACTATGCATGGCTTCAGTGCCCTAATTTCTTTTGTAGTTTGTGCATCAACTATAATGGACACTCGCCATTATTGTAATGGACCAATTTTGTGTCGTCTGTGCCATCCTGTGGTATCGGTCGCACAGTGACCTCGTCAAATCAATCCTGATTTTCACGTTCAGTCACTCTTAACCACTGTGCTATTTGTGATTCTCACGAAACGTTTTCACCTGAAAATAATTCTGCAAAGCACCCACGTTGCTGCGGGTCTGAAACACTTTGGTGTCGGCATGTTTTGTGTGCGATCGCGCAACGCAACGTCACTGCACCATCACTTTCCCCCTTTACGATTCAGGAAAAAAACTTTGACCAATTCTTATAAAGTCATTGTGCGACCAATACTAGTGGAGTGCAACAAGATTGAATGGAAAATCGTGTGCACCATATACATGTGCGCATCATTGTTTGTTAGGTTATGGGTAGCTGACTGAGTAAAAAACACCGACCAGCTGATCTGATGGTTTGTTTTGCGCAACTGATGATAAGCAACCTTGCGATCTAAAATAATAAATATGAAAATGGGAGGGTCCACGACGGGCAGGAAAAGAGTCCCAGACAAAACCAAGGCAAAGTTTTGATAAGATACAGTATGTAGCGCAAAGCTGATAATTTATGACCAAGTGCGCCGTTTTGACGGCAACTTTTATAATCGTTTTGTGGTCATTGTTTGACGTCGGTTTAACTTGATCGAAACTGGTTATTCCAAAAGAGGACAGAATGCGAACATTTTTGGGTAAGTCATGCAAGTCGCTGTTGTTAATTTTTTGGACAACGTTCAGAAGCAATGGGAGGACCTGGGTTCGAGCCCCAGTCGAAAAAATCAAATTTTTGTTCAAAAAGGACTTTGGAATGTACACGCGCCACCCGTCAGAATGTCAATTCCATAACATGCGCAGAAATGACTTTGCACGCAACAACCCGCGATGAAATAACACTGCCGCTGAATCTGGCTGTATGTATTGTAGGTATACCTAAGTATAAACGGGTCGAACCACATTACACACATTCATCGATCCTTGACTTCCGCGGTCCTGAGCTTAAAAGCATCGTAGATCGTACTGAAGGACGCTTCTCCTTTTAGGACACAGCATATCGACAGTCGACACTAGGATTTAAGACAAACCCATGACAGATAAGCGCGCACTTTTCCACTTGTTGCAACCAACTTATTTAGGTGTCGTACTTTTTTCAATGTTGGCATTTTGCCAAGCGCAAAGTGACTGGGACGCTGCATCGCCGGGATTTCGAGCGGCCGCCGAACAGCTGGAGCAAGTGATGAACTTCTCCGCCGATCCGTGTGTCGATTTCTTTGAGTACACCTGTGGATTGTGGAAGGTTGGAGCACACGAGCTGATGTAGTACCCCATGAACACACTAACGGCCGTATGTATATCAACTTTGCTACGCTACGATTACGACCACGGTTGGACCGAATAAATTGGCATTGGCAAATTTTGTGGGACCCACTCTTATTTTGCGATTGCGTTGGATCACTAATTTCAACAACATCGAAATTCGACCAGCGTAAAGTCTGTCCCGCTGCACAAACGACTTTTGCGGCGGTCGAAATTAGCGCACCAATAACGTACAGTATGCCACAAAAAACGGGTCGCAATGAAAATTTGCCCATGTCAAGTCGTGGTCGGCGCAGTGCTCTTGTCCGCACAAATTCGATACGGCTCCAGGTTGTCGACAAATGTTTCAGGTGAACCACACCGGTCCGTACGATGTCGACATTTTCACCAAACTGTTCGTGGACGTGCTCGAACAGATGGGGCTGGCGATGGCCGCCATTCCGGTACGCGCGAAACACACATACACACACTATTAAAGCATTTTTGTGAAAAAAAAACAGTCATAAGGTGCTATTCGACCGAAATCAAAAGCACGCCACCCTGTCTGCAGCTAGACGATGAACGAGTGCCGAGACCATTGGTGCAGACACGAATCGCCTGGGACGCCTGCATGGAACCACCGCCAGTCGATCCGACCAAAGATATCAAGTTGCTCAATGATCTGCTGATGGCGTTCGGTGGATGGCCGGTTCATTTTTTGGGCTAATAATACCGTTGTTGTTGACGCAACTGCCTGTGGTACGTGTAACCGTGGGTGCTGGGTGTCTCCTATAAATGTGTGTGCTGCGGCGACTGCATCCCTAAATGAGTGCGAAGAATTGAATATAGGGTTGCTACAACACACAGTTGGGTACCCAATACGACGTTGATGGCAACGCACATTCTGCCGCGTTTGCGCGAAGCACAGGCAGTTGCGTTGACAACATTAGCATAAGCCAGTTTTTGGCACCATTCCTATGTAAAAGCCGTTCCTTCGAAACGGACACATAATGTAAAAAATTTTTAAAGTTCTCTGTTCATATTCAGGCATTGCAAGGCAAATGGAGTCAGGGACCAGGAGGTCCGAGTGGTCTGATGGGAGCTCTGATTGGTGTGTTTGGCTTCGAGACACTCCTCACTCCGGAAGTCACCAACGATCTGTGGACACCAGGTACTATGTAGTGCACACACATCCAGTGCAGGTCCTTGTTTAACTTTGGCGCACTTGGAAAATGCCCGCACTCCATGAGGGCATGGATCTCCCCTACTTTTTTCAACTGGATAGAATACGCCTAACTTTTGACGATAGCTTTTCGCGAATGGACACACGTGTTGCAGGCCGCGTGACCATTCTGTTGGACGCTCGTCAGGTGGACACAGTGGACATGAATGGATCACAAGTGCCGTACGTTCCAAAGAAAGAGGAGCTCGTTGACTACATCAGTATGATGGCCATGAGGTGTGCATCTTAATATAACCTGCATCTGCATCAATAACCTGCACTTGCATGAAACACAGACAGTTGCGTTGACAACACTAGTATAAGCGAAAAATTCTACAACAGATTGACCGACGACCCGCTCGATCAGGCTCAACTGCGCAAAGACGCTGAGAAAATCGCCGACATTGAAATTGCGAGCATCACCAAAACTTGGGAGGTCTGTTCGAATATTGAATTTTAGTTTTTTTTTGTGCGTCTCGCACCCAACCTTGCCTAGAATCATGCAATCTGTTAGGAATTTTTGACAAGCAGGGCCCGCCACGCAACATCAATTTTGAAATTTTGTTCGCGAGACTACTGTTTCTGATCTTAGAATACTTTTTCATTATTATCTCCTTTCTGCTGGGCTATTCCAATCCAGGCTGTTATTCCAGAGATCAGATCTGGCTGTGTACGCATATTCATTTTACCATTTATCAATAATCCTGTTCATGTCGCACAGATCTACAACTGGGTGATGCCGGATCCATATTCACTCCCCGACGGCATCTACAACCCGTTCACTGTGTCGTCGGCCATTCGGCGCTGGCCAAGCATCAATTGGCCAATGTTTTTGATGGGAATGGCGATGAACAACACTGGTGTGAATAGTGGCTTTGATTATTTTTGTTTTTTTATTTTCATTCATTTTAAAAATCACTTGACCTTTCATCAAACCATGAAATAAATGTTTACTTTGCATTCTTTTACCTTTTGAACTTCTTGACTTTGCCAGATTTGCAAAACATGTTCGGCTACCCGTTTGTGGTGACCTATCCGAAATACATGGACTTCATCAATGAACTGTTCACGTTTGAATCGCCGCGCACCGGCCAGAACTACTTCCTGTTCAAATTGATTGAACTGGAATTCTCCATGCTGCCTGCCTTCCGGTAAAGTTGCCTTTACTAGAGCAAGCATGTTTTTGGGTTGCCTTCAACACATCTAATTCTATAATGTCAGCGACCTCTACCAAAAATACGATCATCGAGCCAAGAAAATGGTCACGCCACTGCATTGTGCCAATCTGCTGGTCAATCAATTGCCCGAAGTGACCAGTCGCATTTATTCGGCCATTTCACCGCTCACTCGATTGGACATCGACGAGCTCGGCTCAATGATCGGAGTGGTTAGGTCATCAATCTTATAACTAGGGTAAAATTAAGGCAGGTAGTGTATACCTGTTTCTTTCAAGTCTTTGATTTGCCTTTGATTTTTATGTCATTTGATGGACTTCATAAAGATGCGAATCCAGGTGCTATCGGCGTGGCACGGAATGATCATGGAAAGCCAGTGGATTGACGACCAATCGAAATTGCATGCTTACGCCAAAATTTCACAGGTTCGTCGTGGACTTCTATACTTCTGCGCATCAGTTGCACAATCGACAGATTCTTGTCAAAATGTGCTTTTTTCACACAGGTCGCCAGAAAGGTTGGCTACCCACTATGGGTGTTCAACGATCAAATGCTCAACGACTATTACAACATGTTGGACATCGATCGCCAGGACGACACGTTTGTCATCATGAACAAGGTTAATAATGATTGTTTAGTACTTTCAATATTTGGGTCAAAGTTTCGATGAGCAATCGACCATCTACATTTAAAAACATGTCGTCGCAGGCGCAACGTTTCGGCACGTGGAAGCAAATGTCACTGATCGGCACCAAAGTTGACCGGTACCGTTGGCAGCAGTCGGCCGCGGTGGTGAATGCCTGGTCAGTTCAAAATTCTTCAGGTTCTTCAGGCGCTCACTGATTACCGTGATTTCCATTTGGCTCTGTTCGTAGAATGGTGGAAAATCTGCCTTTTTGCAACCCAAATAGAGCCCTCGAGGCTCTATTCGGAAACGTGTCTGCAGGAAAGTTTTTGAAACTTCTTGAACTATGACTGCCAACATTACCGAATGCTATTGCAGCCACTTTATATGCATTCCAATTCCCATTTTCATCCAACATTTGAACTATTTTGAACAGAAACCGATTTGAAACCACTTTTTATGAAAATCCATAATCACAGGATCAATTTTTGAAAATCTTTTTACCCCAAATGGAGCCCCGAGGATTCTATTCGGAAACGTTTCCGAACAAAACCCTCGGGGCTTTATTCGGGGAGGGGACTCAGTGTAAACACTACGGTTGATAGGCTTATAGGCCTGGACAAGTCAAATGAAAATTACGATGTGTTTTCGGTCAGCTGAGTGTGAATTGAAAACTATATTTTGTAAATTTTGTGTGAAAACTATTGAAAACTGTACTTAAATGTGTTTTCAGGTACCGACCTGACGACAATTCCATAACGTTCCCTGCCGCTATCATGCAGTCACCGTTATTCAACGCGTCGTACCCGAAATCCGTCAACTATGGGGACACGGGTGCGACGATGGGACACGAACTAGGGCATGCTTTTGATTCAAACGGCTAGTTCGTTAATTCCTAAAACATGTTTCAAAATACCAATTCAACGAAACCGACGAATTTCAGGCATTTTCTGGGGTCCGCATGGCGGTTACATGCCCGACACGTGGATGGACAACTCATCACGTGCCGGATTTGAGAAAATGGCGGATTGTGTGAAGAAAGAGTACGACAAATTCTGCTTCCCGGACATCGAGGGCAATCCGTGCATCAATGGAACGCGAACAATTACGGAAAATGTGGCTGATAACGGAGGTATGCAATAGTCAACGTCGTCTGTTTTCGTAATTCACAGAATTCAAACACACTTTTTTCAAAATTCAACGCACAGGAACCAACGCCGCCTATCGTGCCTTCAAGGCGATCCAATCGATAATGGGCGAAGAGCCACGCTTGCCGGGCCGAATGAGCCAGTTCACACACGAACAGATCTTCTTTATTGCGTATGGGCACTCGTGGTGCAGCACGAATGATCCGGCCAGGTACGTGGCGTTTTGCTGATTAGATCAGACAGAGTTTGGCAAAGTGCCAATAAAGTATATTTCCAGAGTCGAATTCCTGATCAAACACGACGTCCATTCGCCGGACATGTACCGCGTGATTGGTGTGCTGCAGAATATGCCCGAATTCGCGCAGGCATTCAGATGTCCAGCTGGAAGTCCGATGGCACCGAAACAGCATTGCTCGGTTTGGGTGAAGCAACCTATGGAATGAATGTGATATTATATGATAATGTTGTTAAGTTGCTGTGATCAGTTTAGTGACAAAGAGTTTACCTGCTAATCGTGTAGAATTTAGCATTCGTTTAGCTGCATAGCAGTCACGTCTGAGCCGATCAAGAAGTGCTGGAGGTTTTAGTTTTGCAACGTTTACTACGTTGTTTGTTTCGTGAATTTCATTTTACACGTTCCTGTGCATCAAGCAAGGTTTTTGGTCATGTCCGTGAGGCCCGTGTTGATTATCTGTTATTGACTCTGGCTTGGTTCGTGCCAGTAAAACATTGAAAGCCAAACACACACACAAAGCTTCTTCAATTCTGTTAGTTTGGCCAACCCTACTGAAACCTGAGTCGAAACAAACACCCATACGTAATCTGCCTGAATTCAGGTGGGGTTATACTACTGTTGTCAACGCAACTGTCTGTGTTTCGTGCAAACGCAGCAGGATGTCTGTTGCCGTTAACGCACCTATCCAAGTTGTCGTTGTCAGCACCCATTGTCGTCGCGCTACGTTGTTCAGCTGTGTTTGCACGAAAGACAGACAGTTGCGTTGACAACAATAGCACTAGCCTCAAGGCGTCATATGCACGGCATATGGCCCGCTTTTCGCTCTATTCCATTTGTCACTCATTTCGTCGCATCCAATTGCCCGCAGACAATGTCGATCACCGATACCGCTCGTCCCTTCCGACTCGGCATCTACCTCTACCGACCATGGGTGAACGAATGCGCCCTCAACGTGACGTTGCGCGACGATTTCGCTCAATGTCCGTATCCGGGTGTCGATTATGAAGCGATCGTGAACGGCGTGTTGATGAGCCAGCCGGTTGAATTGATCCAAATCGGTGACAATCCAACGGCGGCCTTTATCGACACACATTATGATCGATTGTTGATTGACAACATTGATGCGCAGGTGATCACCTGGGGACCGACAGAGGCTGCCGCTTATGGAAAGGTATGTGTGTAGACAATAGCCCGGTTGTTTTCTTACTTTTCCTGGTCAGATTGGTTCCGAGCTTTGGGGCACGCAAAGGCAAGAGGCTAATAAGACCTTCGGCACTTGATCGGATCAGACTTGCTATGCGTCCCCTTGCGCGGTCACGTGATTTGTTACTGTATACTTGAACATTGCTCAATTCAAAAAAAGTCACGCAACTGAAACAGCACTGATCCGATGACAGAGCCTTGGACCGTTCCACTGGTGTTAGCAAGACGTGTGAAACATCACTCCCGCTTCAGGTCTCCTATCCATTTATGGACGACGCAGCAACAGCGCTGTTCATGGTACCGGAGCCTAACGTACTGGAGACGACCAACGCTCTGTTGACACAGGTGTTTGCACCGACCGTATGGACGCTCTTGTGCGCGGTTACGGTTACCATGTGCTCGTTGTGGTATGTCGGTGAGTTGCAGAAGTACCTGGCTTATACAAATGTTGTCAACGCAACTGGCTGTGTTTCGTGCGAACGCAACAGGTTGTCTATTGTCGTCACCGCATTTGAACTGCCAGCCAAGTGCGTTGTAGCAGTTTTGAATTGATTTCTTCGTGGAAATTTAGGGATGCTCTCGTCGCGCTACAGTTTGCACGCATTCCAAGTGGGTTGCGTAGCCGACGCCTATCCAGCTGCGTTTACATGAATGACAGGTAGTTGTGTAGACAACAACAGCATTAGCCTGTTTTCTTGCTGGGAAAACGCACATTTTTTTCAACAATGACCGGGGGTGGTTCAGATGCAATTCAAAGAACCTGGTCATCGTTGCCCACTCTACCAACGTCTCACACTTTTTTGCGATTCCGTGGGTGCCATCAACTGCGACATTCGTACTGACGATGTCCTGGCTCATCACTGTCTGCCTGAAAACAGAACGAAGCGGGCAGAAGACTCACTGCTTTGACTGATAACGTGGGTGGTGATTCAGTGCGGGCGGTGTATGCTTCAAATATCGAGAAAAACTGCGTGATTCTGTATTCGATAAAAAAACACACCGACAGGCGAGCGTCTAAGCGACCACCGACACAACAGCGTTGTCCAGACAAGCAGTTGGCCAATTCTGCGCATGAGCATCCCTGGCCAATCCATCCCAGCCAGTCACGAACCACGCAGTCTCTCCGCCCGGGCTGTGTTTACCACGTTTCTGTTCACCGTGTCGGTGATCACGGCGAATCTGTATCAGGTTTTACGTACTTTTGGGAACCATCTTGTTGGTTTCCAAATTTTTTTTAAAACGTTCCTTCAGGATCTTCTTTTGCTGCAACTATTGCATCCGAACCGACTGACCCCAATCGCAGATGCCGAAGACGTACTGGATGCTATTCGAACTCAACGATTAAAGGTAGTACTGTATCCACCGTAATCCTATAATTGGAGTACTGTATTCATGCAGGTGGTAACGATGAGCGAATACAATGCGGAGTATTTTGTCGGCGATACCGATTACAATCTACGATTTCGTGACGTCATCGCTGGCAGTGAGCCAGTGCTCGTTAATAACACGAATGAGATTGCGAAACATCTGCTGGTTGGGGACTACATGTACATAGAGTCGAAACTGATGTTGTTGGACTTGGTTGATCGGTAAATTATGTCATCTTCGTGCTCATTTTGGTTATGGTGACGGTAGGTGACTATATACCACGAATACGGTCGACAGGTCGATGCCCAAGAATATGAAGGGCAGTATCAAGTTTGAGGATAAGCACTACCTGGATTGGCATGACCAATGTTGAATTACTGCAAGCCATGGGCAAATTTGCGCTTTGCGAGAGAGATGCTAGGTTTTGGAGCACATGTTTTACAATAATGCGGTTGAATTCGGTGTTTCAACTCCTAGTCGATTGTATGTATACGATGCAACCAAAAGTCACTTTTTTGTCGTCAGCGTAAACCGTAGTGATGTGTTCAAACGATCCTAAAACGTACCCTGATTAATCAAGGCACAATCTGTGCGCATTCGGCGATTGGACGTTGGTGAAGTTGTACGGTTTCTGGCTGGACTCGGCGTCGAGTCTGGTGCTGCATCCGAATTCGACCTTCGACATTCGTGACATCGATCATTTGATTCACACGCGGATGGAACGATTGGACAGGGTCACCAGTCGGTTAGGGCAGTACTATATACTTGGATTGGATTAACTGTGTGTGGTCTGGGAGGTCGGAGGTTCGAGTCCTCTCAGGAACATTGTTTGGTGGTCGCAAGTCGACATGTGGTCTTCCCGCCAGCCGATCTTCTGAAAATGAAAGTGTTTGTAGACGCGAGGTCATCGTAAGACCAGCTTCTGATCCACAGACGCCATCTACGAGGTAACGGTCGTTATGTACCTCTGTATTAGGGAACAAACCATTGCGGTTTTGCGTTGGGGGTTTGCACTTTGTAGTATGTCTGTATCAATCTGTCTACAATATGTCTACATCAATAACCGGTGGTTTATTCGTGTGAAAAGGCAGCACAAAGAACAAACTTGTGAGCGGAACACCCGTAGTAATAGCCCGTAGTAATAGCCCAACAACAACAGTCTGTTTTGTGACAGGACCCCCTTTTGACATGACGTGAACTCTCAAACTTGCAACTATGATGTAGCAACAACCTTTCAACGTCCAACCCTGTGACCCTCTATGGCTGGCAAGTTAGAAGTGGAAACTTGACACCCAGCCGCAGGGTTGGGCAAAAAAAGGTTTTTGTTAGGGAACAAAATGTTCTAAAAACTGTTGTCTGACACCACAGAGCAGCAATCATCGGTCCAACTGCCTTTGCATTTTTTCGCGTTTTGCGCGTTTTTAGGCAAGTTTGGTAAAAATTTCCCCGAATCTCAGACGGCCTGCGTAGTTCCCGTGCTTGCCACATACTGATCGCAACAGCCATTCAGCGGACTTCCACCGCACGTCAACTGGGGCTCATGCACTTTGTATCGGAGCACGTTTACGTGTTTGTTCCGGTTCCAGAATTACAATGTAACAGTTATCCAAGTATGGCGCAGATCCAAAAAAATGGCTATTGTAATGAGCCCCGGCACGCAAAACAATTTTTGCTAATGGGGGGGCGCATAGATAAAACTGGAAATATTTCTGGAGCAATAGTGATGATGGTTGGTTGATACGCTGGGTAATAATATTCAGTTGATGGCACACGTTCTTTGAGGGCCCCAACGCGATTGGGTTAGCGGCTTAAACAATCCTCTGCACGCCAGGCCTGTTCCAATCTTGCAGCCCGGAAGGCACAACCAAGAATGGATGCATACTGGTCATGCATCGGAGTATCCCATTCTTGCAGCCCGGAAGGCACAACCAAGACTGAGAAAGTGCTGAATGATGCTGGACGGAATAATTTGATGCGCTGGGTGATCATTGTGTGCACATACACCTCTGCACGCCAGGCCTGTTCCAATCTTGCAGCCCGGAAGGCACAACCAAGAATGGATGCATACTGGTCATGCATCGGAGTATCCCATTCTTGCAGCCCGGAAGGCACAACCAAGACTGAGAAAGTGCTGAATGATGCTGGACGGAATAATTTGATGCGCTGGGTGATCATTGTGTGCACATACACCTCTGCACGCCAGGCCTGTTCCAATCTTGCAGCCCGGAAGGCACAACCAAGAATGGATGCATACTGGTCATGCATCGGAGTACCTCATTCTTGCAGCCCAGAAGGCACAACCAAGACTGAGAAAGTGCTGAATGATACTGGACGGAATAATTGGTTGATGCGCTGAGAAAGTGCTGAATGATGTTTGCGCTGAGCAAACCCACTCGTTTATATAGCATACAGATCCAACAGTGATTGGCTGTTGGTTCAGCCCATTATAATCCCCTCCCCTGTAGCGCAAAGCAGACTCAGAGTGTCAAACAGCAGGAGTAATCCGGCTCAAGCTGCGCACACACATCTGTGTGACATATGTATGTACATACACTTTGGCGCCCAATTTTGAGTACAAGAATAATCTAAGCCATATATGTACCTACAGGCTACAACACTCTCTTTGTGGCGGTGGGTGATTGAAAATACAGGCTAATAGCTTTGGCGTCAACCCATGATGTCAAATTAGGGTGTCAACCCCGTGTTAAAGCCATTTTACCATCAAATGCACGGGACCCTACGTGCATTTGATACTTCGACGCCAAAACACATCAAGTGACCGATTCCGGGCTCCCCAAGGAAGGTGTACAGAGAGGTCACGGCCGTTACCTCGTCGATCAATAGAAATTTGCTGCCGACCAACACTGATGTTTCAGTTACGAGCACTACTATGCATCACGATGTGAGATCACGTCACACAAACGAACGCGTGCGACGGGCGGCGTCCGACGTCCCATTGGGTTACGGTATCTGACCGGCGTGTTTCTACTTTTGACCGCCGGTTGCTCAACAGCTTTGATTGCGAATTTGACTGAAATCATCGCAAATAGATTCGCGACGACCGATACGAATGTGGTTCGACCATCGACAAATGCGATAAATGTGCAGCTTAAAGGGCTCGGGACATAACCGAAGGAAGGATAGCAGGACATATTGTTACATACCGTTGGAAAGCATTCCGACAGCCTATGTCACGCACAAATTTTAAGCTCCTTGGAGATTCGCTATCTCTTGGTAGAGGGACTTTTCGTTCCAGAAAAAACTGAATTTTTGCACAAATTGGAACGACCGGTGCAGAAACCCCAAATGCATTGAAGGTCAAGTAACACGTAGATAGGATTACAACAGCTTCGGAATAACTTATCAACACAACTTCAGTTGCTCAAACCATTGCTTCATACGGTGAGGGTGCGAAACGTTCCAAAAATCGGCCTTATTTTTCGATAACACAAGTTTGTCCCTAAATTTTGAGGTCACGCTTAGCGCTACGGAAATAAGAATGCAATGGGGAAATAGAGCATCGTCGAAAGTACCAGAAAATAAGGTTTTTAAATTTTTTAACTTATGGCTAGCTCCGTGACAGGCCTAAAAATTCATTAAATTGCCGCTAAATTAGGTGGTTATATTCATCGCCAGAATTGTGACACATAAAGGCCACAGATTGCATCGGATTCGAAACAAAAAATTGAGAGAAACGTCTGGTTTAAGAACCTATTAAGGTCCGAAGACCCTAAGGTCTACATATCTGTCTGGGTAGCCATACTAATCTGAATATGATATTCAGCTATAAATGCTGATTGTTAACAGCTATTGTAAATGTGACAGCACCAAACAATGTATCTCGGGAGTAGCTTTCGAACGATATATAACAAGCCCCAATAATTTATTACGCTTAAGGGCAGAGGCTAAAAAATTGCTTTTTTGACGATTTTGGAATGAACCGTCACGTCACCATGTGCGATTTCGGAATTTTGACCGTTTCTTGCCCACAGTAAGAGATAGTATGGGCATGTTATATATCGTTCGATAGCTACGTTGAAGCTACATCGTTTGAAGCTATTAAATGTCCAATAATCTTTAACAGTAACGACTTATAGCCAAATATCTTATTCAGGCTGGCATGGCTGCAGCAGCCGGACCATGGAGTTTGAAGTTTTGAAACTTGTTTAGATTGTTGGACTGTGCGCTTATCTGACTTTCTCGTTTCCAATGCAATGCAATGCGTGGCTTATTTACATCACATTTCCATCAATGAATGCAACTATGTAGTTTAGGGGCAATTTTTAGGTCTTTTTTGGCCCGTCACGCCGCTATCAAAGTGTTTCCAAGTTTAAAAACCTTATTTTCTGGTACTTTCTACAATGCTCTGTTTTTCTGTTGTATTTTCATTTCTGCAACGCAAAGCACGGCCTCAAAATTTAGGGACAACTTGTGTCCTCGAAAAATATGGCCGATTTTTGGAATGTTTCGCACCCTCACCGAGGGAAACAATGGTTTGAGCGACTGAAGTTGTCATGATAAATTATCCAGTAGCTGTTGTAATCCCATCCACGTGTTACTCGACCTTCAACTCATTTGGGGTTTCTGCACCGGTCATTTCAAGTTGTGAGAAAATTCACTTTTCTCTGTAACGAAAAGTCCCTCTACCAAGAGATAGCGAATCTCTAAGGAGCTGAACATTTGTGCGTGATATGTGCTGTCACAGTGCTTTCCAGCGATGTATAACACTGTGCTCTGCTGCCCTTTTTTCGGTTGTGTCCCGAGCCCTTTAAT
>JASAMV010007786.1:0-13205 GCA_030248065.1 Rhynchonema sp. JSB1_4 | reverse complement strand
GTCCCATTCAGGGATGTGTGGAACGGGCTAGGCAGACGCCATTCTGAATTAATGGTTCAGTCCTTTGCCAATTCAAACTGATTCAGTTCGGAAACTAAAACATTCACCGGCATTCTATGTACACGCAGCACACGCAAGGTGTGTGGCGCAAAGCCACGTGGTCTGTCATCCATCACACAACGCCGACAATGTTCATTGGCTCCATGCCTGAATTTGCAAGGTCTGGAACAAGTAGCATATTTCGGCACACCCTGCAACCCAATCAAATGTTACATTATTATTATTATTCTGCTGGCAACTTCGGAAGGAATTCTATGTGCGGGGTCAAGACCCGAACGGTCTGCACTAACAATTACAACCGCTCAAAGCTAAGCTCAAATAATATCACATATCTCAAGGATATCACATATCACCGAAACTAAGCTTTCACATAAGCGGCTTCATTGCTTCCGTTCCCAGAAAGTGACGATCACATTTAGTGTCCAGAAGGACGTGCGCTCCTTCCACGGGTTTGTGGTTAGGCGATCGTCGGTGCGCGGGTTGGGTTGAGACGTGCAGTAACCCTTCTTTGTCCACTTCTTCATCTTCCGGTGTTATTAGCTGTTGTCTTGGTTTTTGTTTGGCCATCGAATTTGTACCAGCGTTCGTTCAGCCATTCGTACAGCCATCGATGGTTTGAGGAATTTTTTTATTTGGCCAAAATAACTGTTGAAGTTGCTGTTGATTTGGAAATCGTTTGCTCAGATCCGGGTCAGTTTGGTGATGATGGCAATCATACTTGAAAGCCAAAAAATTCAAAAGCTCAGCGTCAGTGCAAAAAAACTACCTCAAAATGTTACATGCACACACGTGACTGCAGTTGCTTGAATAACATACAGCAGAACCACTGATAAATGTCTTGAAA
This sequence comes from Rhynchonema sp. JSB1_4, assembly GCA_030248065.1. Classification (NCBI taxonomy): domain Eukaryota; kingdom Metazoa; phylum Nematoda; class Chromadorea; order Monhysterida; family Xyalidae; genus Rhynchonema; species Rhynchonema sp. JSB1_4. Next base: position 12,301 of record JASAMV010007786.1, on the reverse strand, counting down.
AATTCAAAAAAGTTCCCGTTTTGCCTACAAATAAAGATGGAACTAATATAGGCAGACCAGCCGTACTTTGCACTGTCATTTTTTTTGCCCAACCCTTTGTGTCGTTGCCGAGACGGTATGTTTACACATGTCTTGTGCCTGTGCGTTTACTCGGTTTCTGGAGTTATGTCTAATATGTCGGGGAACAGTCACAAACGACAATCTACCACGCTTTGCATCGTGATGAAAATAGGCACTTGAAAACCATGTGTTCGAACAAATAACAGAGACTAGATTTGTATTCCAAACCTTATTTCGCAATATTGGACAGATGGTAATGTTGCTTCGCGTACGTTGAAGAAACTTGAAAGTGGCGCTGATTCTGTACCTGTTCACTTGCCTGCAAGGAATCAACGGAATTAAGGGGCCCGCGACAGTATCGCGCAAAAATTCCGTCACGGATATATCGCAGCAGATTTGGGGCCTTAGCATCGCGACAGATTCGTGGAGGGGGAGGAGTAGTAGGGCATAACTGCTTGTAGCCCAGAGGCCCCAGGGGGCCCATCGGGCCCAGCCACAAGGTGCGCCTCGCAAGCTTTCGGCCCCCAGGGCCCCCAGGTATAAATGTATGTGAAAAAGCGTTGGCCCCCAGGTAGAAATGTGCACGCGCTAACATCTGCATGCATGCGCTATGGCGCATGTTTCTTGAGATAAAGATAATGTAATAATGGTGCAAGCTCATCATGTCGTGCACTTTGACCACCAGTGCGTGTTCAAGCGGTACCCGTACGTGCACATCACGGACTGCAAGGAACCCGAAGACGACCCCTATGGTGAAGGCGACAGTTGGGTGGTCTCAATACATCATGAGAATGAAATTCCGCCCCACTGATATTTTTCAATTGTCATTTTATTCATTTGTCACTTCAAAGGACAGTCTGGTGCACGCGCGTGCACGCGGCATGCACAACCGGATGCACGTGCAAACGCAGTGACACAAATTTGCATGAAAAACAAAATATGGATAGATTTGGGGGCCCATGGGGCCCCAAAAATAGATAATTCGCGCGCGGGCGAAAGTTAATACATTACAATTGCAGAAATTGCTAGTTGCTACCTGGGGGCCCACAGCTGGTCAAATGCAGATATGCGCCGTAACAAAACGCAAAAAATCAGCATTTGTCACAATTCTAATGCACGTGGAAATACATTGTTGACACCCTGCAATTTCAATTCTTATTTCTGCCTTTTTGGACAAATCTGCATTTTATCTCCAACACTATGGGCCCTATGTGCCCATAGGGCCCCAAGTAGTTATGGCTCGTACTATTGCAGCAAATAGTGACAGATGTTGTCACTTGTCAGTTCTTCATTCTTCATTTTATCCATATTTAGATGGCTGTACCTATACAACTCTGGGCTGTGCACGGAAAAGAATGTTTCCGTCAGCGACTAAAGTCATGCCTTTGAGCTCTCTGAAAATGGTTTCCAGCACGTTTGTTTTTTTAGAACATGGTGTCAGGTACGTTTTTCATATCGTGGCTTCTGGTAGACTTTTTCTAAAACCTGGTTTCCAGCACGTTCCAGCGGAACAAAGTCTTCAGTACGTTTGTTCAGAGCCGATTTTCAGTACATGAATAGGAGTCTACATATATAAAGCGATGTCACCCGGTTAAAATCACCGTATGCAATAACTTTTTGTAACTTTTTGAAAGCACAGCATAAATCAACAGCGAACTCAGTTATTGAGATGTTTTTCAAGCGGTTACAAAACGCACGGAAATTAAGAACAACTTTTCAGTTTGGTTTTTTGCATATTTATGTTGATGAGGAAGTCAACATTATAAACAGGCCTCACACAACGAGTTTCTCCAGCTTTTCGGCCAATCTTTGAGTGCACCTGAGACTCGGTGATTTCTTTCACTGGTTGGAAACACCTTCATTTTTAAATGAACATTTGCTCAAATTATTACTGCGCGCAGGCACTACAGTACCAGCTGCAATTTTTGGCTGATTGAGGCCTGCGCCTGCAGAGCTTGCAGCGCCTGCAGGCTCACGAGCCTGCGCAGGCTCAATACAAAACATAGCAGCCTGCAGAGCCTGCAGGCTCGGCGCAGGCTTCGCAGGCCCAGTGTATAAGCGGTCGCAGGCGCAGGCTCATGAGCCTGCAGCGCCTGCAGGCTCGGCGGATGCACAGCTACTTTTTGTGCTTTGTGAATGATTTTAATTCAGTTTTTCTCAGTTGTTTGAAGCATTTATACAACGTTCACGCTGAAAAAAAATCAAAGCGTTGAAAGAATAAGCAATAAAACTGTCGATAAGGCCACATTTTATCCAGATTCACTGTTTAATAAGAAACAAGTTCCTTTCCGCGTTTTTTGTCAAGTTTCAGCAGAAAACTATAAGAAAGGTAATCATGTACTAATAAAACATGCAACAAATATCCATATACTAATGGCTAAATACGAGATAATACGCACTCCGTCCATAAAAGGTACATGACTAAATGTCACAAAAACAAGCAAGCGCAGCTGTGCATCCGCCGAGCCTGCAGGCGCTGCAGGCTCATGAGCCTGCGCCTGCGACCGCTTAGGGCGGACTTAGGTAGAACACGGAATCCGGAATCCGGAAATATTTCCGGATTCCGATTTCCGGATGACTTTTTTTATTTCTGCGTTTTCCGGAAATATATCCGGGTCCGGAAATATTTCCGGAAAACGCAAAACCAAAATTTCATCCGGAAACCGGAATCCGGAAATATTTCCGGATTCCGGATGATTTGTTCATTTTTGCGTTTTCCGGAAATATTTCGACCAACAGCAAGCAGAAACTGCTGTTTGGAATTGTTGTTGATGTGTTCGATCCTTGTTATGCAGTTTTATGCACCTGATAAATACTATACATTACAATAAGCTGCGCTGAATGACCTTTGATGCTAATTTGTTTAAATTACAGAACACGATCTAGAGATATAGTAAAACTACGCCAACACGAGCCGGATTTCGGAGGTGGTAGATTTGTGAAACATTCATACGTGGCTGCTGATTCGGGAAATGTTACACGTTGTAGAATAAACGTGGTGCATGAGGATTTCTCTCTTTCTATTCATTTTACAAGAACAATACCTCCGAAATCGGGCTCGTGTTGGCGTATTTTGCCTTTACGTTTTAAATTCCTATGGGACATAAATATTCTTTGTTCGTTCGAGGGACGTGATGACTTGACGTTCAAATTTAATTTCCGGAAAACGCAAGTCCCAAATGTTATCCGGAAACCGGAATCCGGAAATATTTCCGGATCCGGAAAACGCAAAACCAAAATTTCATCCGGAAACCGGAATCCGGAAATATTTCCGGAAAACGCAGGTGGTGTTCCGCATCCGGAAATAGATTATTTTTTTGCATGTAAATATTTCCGGATTCCGGATTCCGTGTTCTACCTAAGTCCGCCCTTATACACTGGGCCTGCGAAGCCTGCGCCGAGCCTGCAGGCTCTGCAGGCTGCTATCTTTTGTGTTGAGCCTGCGCAGGCTCTTGAGCCTGCAGGCGCTGCAGGCGCAGGCCTCAATCAGCCAAAAATTGCAGCTGGTACTGTAAATGCATTATGCCAAAGGGTCGAGCAAGCTTCTTCAAAACCGATTGCGCTGAACTGAAACATGGTAATGGCAACTACGAACTGCGAAATTTCAAGGCTATGATTTCCATCAAACCCAAGTGACGTATGATTAGTTTTTGGGGTTGCAGTTCGGCAACAAAAATAATTCTTCCCAGACCTCCTAAGTTGGTGGTATACAACGCAGTTCCATCCCCGCCCTCTTTAACCTTCTCCGGTTGACATTGGACCACTTTCCAGATTTCTCGAATTTTTGGATGAATTGCAACGAGAGTTTTAGATTCATTTTGCAAACCAAAACATCATTCACTTTCCAATATACAAAATAATCAACCATATTCGCCATGTTGTCATCCGTACTTTGTGCGTGCGCGCTGGTGCACGTTGCGGTCGGTGTCGGCGATTTATTGGAGGACTACGTGCTCAGTTCGGGTTGCATGAAATTCGGCGACATGAGTGAGTGTTTATTCGTGTCGACTGATAAAGATTGTGTCTACGATAAAGAGCCGCCGCCGAGGGCTGATTGTGTTATGCACTGAATGGAATTGAAGTCCAATCTCTTTGGAAACTTGTCAGAACAAAATTACATTTCCAGCGCAAAAGGTGCCGGATGCGAAAGATTACCCGAAATGCGGCACGGTCGCCGATTGCAACAATGATGACGGCAAATTCTGTACGGCGTGGGGCGATAAGGGCGAGGTGCTGAGCTGTGTTGTTGGTCGGTGCATACTTTCTGGTGGTAAACGATAATAAATTTGTAATATTAGTACCGCGCATGCTGGACTGGAGTGTAGAGTGTGCACAAGAGAGAAACTTGACGATGGTGCTAATTGGGAGAATAATTTTAAGACTACGAATGTAATTATACGGTCGACTTGGGAACGGGAGACACGGTCCAATAGTTGCATTTTTGAATCATACAACGGTGGATCAGAGCTCAACATTGCCCTGTTTCTTGCACCAAATGTACGTGGACCTAAAAACAATGCCCACATTCAGAATCCCCAGAAAGAACCCTGGTATCACCTGTTAGCAGCATTCGAAGTCCATTTACACGCATATTGGCAGTGCACATCCTTTAGGGCGGACTTAGGTTGAACACGGAACACGGAACACGGAAATATTTCCGTGTTCCGTGATAAAATTTTGAAAATCACGGAATATCACGGAATGTGCACGGAAATATTTCCGTGACACGGAAATCCATGAAACTGGTTTGTATGTAAATTATTTCCGTGTTCCGTGTTCCGTGTTCAACCTAAGTCCGCCCTAACCTACATACAGTGGCGGCCAAAAGTGTTCGAACTCTTATGCTGCTGTAATGTAAATGGCTGTAATTACAAGAATAATTACTGCGGCAAGAATTTTGCGTGATCGAAAGCCTGTGGGCTCCGATCGCAAGGGTGGTTCAAACATACAAAAGTGTTCGAACTCTTATGCTGATGTAATGTAAATGCCTGTAATTACAAGCAGACAGCAACGAGTGTGCTGAGCTTTGGCTGCAGGCTAGGTATGACGTCATTAATTAACAATACAACAGAACAAGCCATTTGCTTGCATTGCTTGGGTGTGAGCCATATTTGTTTATGCCTGGTCGAGATTTGGCCCGGCCAAAAGTGTTCGAACCTTTTCAGTTGGTCGTGTGTTTGGTGGTTTTGATGGTTTTTAGTAATGGATATGATGCCTACTGTGCAAATCGAGGTCCCCTAATCATTTGAGGAAGGTTTCGAGACTTTCGGATGAGTCATGGTGGAGGAGTAGTTGATTGGCGGAGGAGCAACAGTCAAAGTGCCGGTGAACTTCTTTGTGGGTCATAAATCGGTGGTAAACCAACGAATGTCCACATCGTCATCTATTCTTCTTACATTTGTGGAGGAATGCGGCAGGTTCGCTCCCAAATTCGGTCAGAAACGTTATGTGCCATATGTTGCAAGCTCAAGGCTTGGTGTAGCTAACGTGCGAAATTGCGTGAACGACGGTCGTGATTTTGTGATTGTGAGTGTCGGTAAAAAACCGACTCACGCATTGGTTCTGTTGCGAAGCAAGTCGCGAATCTGAAGGCGAATTCGGTGTCGATGAAGCAATGTGCTGTTGTCGGTCCTCAAGTTCGTTCTTGTGCGGATCACTCATTCGTGAATGTCAATCGTGTGCCCGAGTGCATAGACGACGAGAAATGCAACGACGTGCAGCAGTCGAATCGAGTCGAGAACGCCAACGGTCGCGATCGAGAAGAGGTATCGGCGACAGATGATGCAATCGGTCGAGATCTGCCAATGAAGAAGGACGAAAAGGAACAGGCTGAAGAGCAGACAGGCTCGAGTGTGACAGGCAAGAGTCACAACGGACATAAAGCGAAGATGAAGAAAATTTGGAAGAAGAAGAAAAAGACACTTTCCTGAACAAATTGAACACTTGTTTGAGTTTCAATTATGACCCCGGCCAAAGTTGGTCCCATGATGCGGGTCTGATATGGGATCTTAACAACTCGCTAGAAAAGGGTTGAAACCGGTTTATTTTGCCTCAGAACACATAGAATTACTTCATTTAACCACGTTTTCTTTACTACATGGGCGTTGTCCAACTTTTTAGGCATGTTTCGGTCATCTGGGCGCTTAATTAAAAAAACGAATTTTTGAAAAAAAAAAGTTTTTGCCCAACCCTGAACTACAGTGTAGCTTACCAGTTATCTCGCACACGTGGTGACTGAGTACGGTGCTGGCATCAATGTTTTTCCATTCAAATTGACCAGAAGTTGCCTCGAATGTCATGGATATACTTTTAAGCGCTGAAAAGGGTTTGGAACAGCAGCAGTCGAGCAATGTTGGAGTTGGTGCGATGATTGTGTACTCCGACAATACTTTTGGGAGACACTTTTTAAACGCGTTGCCTGATCCGTAAAGCGCACGCAGCTCGAACCAGGGTTGAAAAAAAAAATTTTTATTAACGAGCTTTTTTTAAAAAAAATTTTTTTTTTGATTTTTTTTGACGAAATTTTTTTTATTAGAAAAAGTGTTGCAAACGACGTTTCAGTATAAATGAAATCGATACAACATATTTTCAAAAATTGAAAAATTTTCGCCTGAGACCCAGCTTGTGTGGTGACACCCGTTAGTATTGTGCAGATTCTATGGTCTCCGACCAGTCTGAGCCTGAGGTTGATGTTGACTAACGATGTTACTCTAATGTATTGTAGCATGCAGTACAACGTATTTTAATGCATCCAATGCCGTATATCTGGCAGGGTTGGGCAAAAAAAACGACGGCCTTTTTTCTTAAAAAAACGACGTTTTAAAAAAAAAACGCCTGGGTCGTTTTTCGTTTTTTTTAAATCCTGAATTTCCTGGATTTTCCCTGATTTTTCAAGGAAAGTACCCTAATTTTCAAGGAAAATCAATTTTTTGTCCCATTTTTTTCAAAAAATTTTCGACCAATTTTTACTTTGTCGAGATACGTCGATATACGGGGTTGAAACCAGTTTATTTTGAACCAGAACACATAGAATTACTTCATTTAACCACGTTTTCTCCCCAACATGACCGTTTTCCAATTTTTTGGGGGCATATTTTGGTCATCTGGGCGTTTAAAAAAAACGTTTTTTTAAAAAAAAACGTTTTTTTTTAAAAAAACGATTTTTTGAAAAAAACGTTTTTTGCCCAACCCTGATATCTGGTATACGACCATCAAAATATCGATTACAGCCCAAATCTTGCGTGTCAGATCGACTTTGCGCGCCCGGTTTTGCACCAGGCTTGCATATATACATGTGTAGTAGCATGCAGTAGTACATTATCGGTGCCACATCACTATAAAAGACCAGCCCCGAGCATCCCTGTACGGATTTGGGGACAATACAGGGCGCCACAGGCGCGATTTTGGAAAAATTGTCCCGTCCACAGGAAAAAAGTGCCAATTTTTGGCCTCGAAAAAGGCCATTTTTGGTCATTTCAGCCCTTTTTGGGCAACTTTTTTTATTAAAAAAAGAAGCAAAATCTGAGTTTCAAAAAAAAATTTTTTTTTAAAGTTTTTTTTAATTAACCACTTTTTTGAAACAACCCTGGCTCGAACAGTGAGCTGAGTTTCGTAGCATTTGCAAATCACAACGCTGCGGCTGGCAGTCACGTGACCGCTGCAGCTAATACACACATAATCAGCTTTGCGGATCAGGCAACGCGTTTGAAAAGTTTCCACCAAAGCTATTGTCAGAGTGTACTATGGGTGATATTTTCGAAACGGTGTGAAGGTCAGTTGGGTGTAAAGGTCGGTGGAAAGCTCGGTCGACAGCTCAGTGTGATAGACCTCGGTGTAAACTTGAAACATTCCACGTTAATAACAGGCAATGTTTCACGTTTACACCGAGCTACGCCGACCGAGCTTTCGACCGAACTTTACACCGACCTTTACGCCCAACTGACCTTTACACCGCTTCGAAAATTCCACCCTATGTACATATGTCATGAGTTTGGAAGAACTTCGCAAGAACGTTTCCACCCATTCGTAGACCAACCAGACATGAGCCAAATTCTATTCAGTCCCCAGCACTGCACTGAGGTAAAAATCATACTTTGTGTTGCGGCATGATTTCATTCTGCTATTTGGATTGGAACCTGCTTTTTGTACTCACGTGAAAAAAGGCGCGTGTAACTGCCATAATAATTGTTTAAGAGTAGCGAAAACATGAATTTACAAACAACGTTATGGTGTCTCAGTTATACAACACAACCATGTATTGGTCGCACAAAGACTTTATAAGAATTGGTCAATTTTTTCCTGATTCCTAAAGAGGGAAAGTGACGGTGCAATGACGTTGCGTGATCGCACACACAGCATGTAGCAAAGAGAATGTTTCAGACCTGTGGTTGATCTGCTAGATTGTTTTTAGCTGAAAATGTTTTGTCAGAATCACAAATAGCACAGTGGTTAAGAGTGACTGAACTTGAAAATCAGGATTGATTTGATGAATTCTTATATGGCCATTGTGCGACCAATACCTGACACAACTATCTACCGACCTGAGTCTCCTTGAACTGTGAAAAAAGGTGGCTCCCACGACAATTTCGGTCCCAGGTAAATTTTATTGCGATTGTACTGCCAGTGGAATTGGTCTGCAATGTATGAGATGCATAAGTTTCCAGTCGTGGATCTGGCTGTCGACGTGTCGATGCTCTTCGTTCGTGGTAAGTATCTGGTTTTAAAGGGCTCGGGACATAACCGAAGGAAGGGCAGCAGATCGCAGTGTTATACATAGTTGGAAAGCACTGTGACAGCATATGTCACGCACAAATGTTAAGCTCCTTAGAGATTCGCTGTCTCTTGGTAGAGCGACTTTTCGTTTCAGAAAAAAGTGAATTTTTTCACAACTAGAAACGACAGGTGCAGAAACCCCAAATGAGTTGAAAGTCAAGTAACACGTGGGTTGGATTACAACAGCTTCTGGATAAACTTATCATGAGAACTTCAGTCGCTCAAAGCATTGCTTCACTCGGTGAGGGTGCGAAATGTTCCAAAGATCGGCCTCATTTTTCGAAAACACGAGTTTGTCTCTAAATTTTGATGCCGCGCTTTGTGTTGCAGAAATGAAAATGCAACAGAAAAATAGAGCATTTCCGAAAGTACCAGAAAATAAGGTTTTTAAATTTGGAAACAGCTAGATATAGCGGCGTGACAGGCCGAAAAAGACCTAAAAATTGCTTCTAAACTGCATAGTTGCATTCATTGACGGAAATGTGATGCAAATAAGCCACGTATTGCATTACAGTGGGAACAAGAAAGTCAGATAAACGCACAGTCCAACAATCTAATCAAGTTTCAAGACTTCAAACCCAATGGTCCGGCTGCTGCAGCCATGCCAGCCTGAATAAGATATTTGGCTTTAAGTCGTTACTGTTAAAGATTATTGCACATTTGATAGCATCAAACGATTATGGACAGGAAACGGCCAAAATTCCAAAATCGCACACGGTGACATGACGGTTAATTCCAGAATCGTCAAAAAAGCAATTTTTTAGCCTCTGCCCTTAAGCGTAAGAATTTATTGGGGCTTGTTATATATCGTTCGAAAGCTACTCCCGAGATGCATTGTTTGGTGCTGTCACAATTACAATAGTTGATAACTAAAAGCATTTATAGCTGAATATCATATTCAGGTTAGTATGGCTGCCCCGAGAGATCTGTAGACCTTGAAGTCTTCGGACCTTGATAGGTTGTTAAACCAGACGTTTCTCTTATTTGTTTGTTTCGAATCTGATACAATCTGTGGCCTTTATGTGTGACAATTCTAGCGATGAATGTGAATGTAACCACCTAATTTAGCGACAATTTAATGGATTTTTAGGCCTGTCACGGAGCTAGCCAAGAGCTAAAAAAATTGGAAACATTATTTTCTGGTACTTTCGACGATGCTCTATTTTCCCATTCTGGTACTTTCGACGATGCTCTATTGTATTCTTATTTCCGTAGCGCTAAGCGTGGCCTCAAAATTTAGGGACAAACATGTGTTCTCGAAAAATAAGGCCGATTTTTGGAACGTTTTCGCACCCTCACCGTGTGAAGCAATGCTTTGAGCGACTGAAGTTGTGATGGCAAACTATTCAGAAGCTGTTGTAATATCCTATCTACGTGTTACTTGACCTTCAACTCAATTGGGGTTTCTGCACCGGTCTTTCCAATTTCTGTAAAAATTCACTTTTTTCTGGAACGAAAAGTCGCTCCACCAAGAGATAACGAATCTCCAAGGAGCTTAAAATTTGTGCGTGACATAGGCTGTCGGAATGCTTTCCAACGGTATGTAACAATATGTCCTGCTACCCTCCCTTCGGTTATGTCCCGAGCCCTTTAAGCACATCGTGTGATGGAAGTGAACTGATCGGAAAACCCCAAGTCCATGCAGCTTAGCGCGGGCTTAGGTTGAATAATCCGGAAGTTGGAATCCGGAAATGTTTCCGGAAAGACACAATATTTTTGCATGTAAGTCTTGAGTTTCCAGAAATGTTATTTCCGGAGCCAAGAAATGTCTTGAATTTTTGCATGCAAATTATTTCCGGCTCCCGGATCCAACCTAAGTTCGCCCTTAGCTCAAGAAATGTGGCCAAGTGAAACGCACTTACTCAGAAAAGCAGTTGGATTGACGTCCCCGTGGTAGCGGGCACCCAACCATGTTGTCGTAGCCCCTTGTCCCCTGCAAGTTCATTGAACTTTTGTGTTAGTTTGGCTGCTAGTTGTGTCTTTTGCTGCATGACCGATCTTTTGATTATGCCACTCAAAACAGCACGTCCAAACAAACCACAAGAAAATCGATGAGAAACGCGTGCGTATTGGCGTCGGGAACAAACACCAGCCGACTGGCGTACAAGTTTGAATCAGGGTTCAAGGCCACGCAGTGATCGAGAGCGGCGTCCCATGTGTTCCCAAGGGCAAACAGTTTGAAGCATGACGCCGGGTTCGCCTATAAAATTGCGTTGTTCATAGCTTGACGTAATAGAGACAAGCGAATAAAGTTACATTTCGACCAGCTGTTGTTATATTATTGTCAATGAAGAATGACAAAGTGTGATAATCTACGACTACGAAATACAGTATATTTGCGAACGCACATGTGACGTATTTCGTGTCCAACCAGCACCTGGCATGGTGCTGCAATCTGGTACAGCAGCATGTCCTGAAATTTTCATTTTTTTCAACTGACAGAATTCACCAGGTTGCAGAAGCGCAGCCAGCGCTTTTTCATCAATAGAACTTGAATCCAACCGGGTGTGATAAACGTCCACCAGGCAAAGCATAGTACGAAATGCAACCTCATAATGAACGCAGCTGAAAAAATGCTGATTTGGAAATTCTGTCCGGTGATCGAGAAATGATTTCTTCAGAGGCGACGACGTGTTGTTGTTCGTTGGAGCCCAAGGGCTGAAAACTTTATTTTCCACCGGGCTCTCTTTCTATTTTTTTCTCATACGAACTCAGAATATCAAGGCAAACTGCGCCAACACGAGCCCGATTTCGGAGGTGGTGTGCTTGCAAAAAACGAATAGAAGAGAAAATCCTCATGCACCACGTTGTATTCCACAGCGTGCAACATTTCCCGATTCAGCAGTCACGTGTGAATGTTTCTCTAATCTGCCACATGCGAAATCGGGCTCATGTTGGTGAAGCGTTTCTATATGTACGTATGGAACTGAACTATTGGGGCAAAAAAAATTTAAAAAAACAAAGGTTTTTGAAAAAAAATTAAAAAAAAATTTTTTTAATTTTTTTCGGGGGAACAAAATGTTCTAAAACGTCCAAAAATGATGTTATTATGCCTTCCCGTGATCCATGGGACACAATATGCGTGTACCAACATGGTAATTCGATGTCATGCCCCATCAGGTCAGTCATATACGACTGATTCAGCTACCCGACAAGTGTTTCTGCAGCTTATATTCTCAATTCTGTGTGGTTTATGAGTGAATCTTGCTTATTCGACCATAAACTGTTGTGTCCGATACCACAGAGCAGCAATCATCGGTCCATATCAAGCACAGACTGTTCGATCGCACCGAAATGACGTAAGCACCCTTCATGAGTGATGCAAACCAAGTCACAAAAGTGACTTGTCAAATAAAGTTGCATTTTTTCGCGTCTTTGCGCGATTTTTTTGGGCAGCCATTCTTAATTAACGTTAATATCATAATTTAAGAACTTTTGTACAACTTTTAGCTTTTATAATATAACCTTC
>JASAMV010007784.1:0-18656 GCA_030248065.1 Rhynchonema sp. JSB1_4 | reverse complement strand
ACCCGGCAATTGCGATTGCGACTTCCGCTTTCTCCTCCCTCCAAATATGACAACTCTCCGAAAGACAGGAAGGATCTAACGCATGTCCCGAGAAACTCGAGCACTGGGGGGGTCCTCAACACATGTTCCGGCTCAAGCAAGAAGCTCTTGTTTTTATGTCTGGTTGCGCGAATAAGCCTCCAAAATTTTTGAAAATTTTGGTTCAAAAAATGGTAATTTGGTTCAACTTTGACAGTCGCGGGCGCGGCCCCGCCCGGCCCGGTCGACCAACTCCAGAAATCCGGGTTGCGTATCTTACGGTCCATTGCTCATTAGGGTCCAGCGCGCATTACGGTTCCATGCTACACTTGGGTCCAGTACCGTTAGGTCCCATAACATTAGGGTCCACCCGTCCTGAGGGTCCATAGCATTAGGGTCCACCCCTCAGTAGGGTCCATAGCATTAGGTTCCACCCCTCAGTAGGGTCCATGGCTATAGGGTCCATCATGACAAAGTGTAGCAGTAGGGCCCACTGACCATTAGGGTCCATAGCATTAGGGTCCACCTAACAAAAGTGTAGCAGTATGGGTCCACTGACCACTGGGGTCCATAGCTTTAGGGTCCACCTGGACAAAAGTGTAGCAGTAGGGTCCACTGACCACTGGGGTCCCATAGCTGGCCACCTACACCATAGCATTAGTGACCACTTAGGTTCATGGCATTAGGGTCCACAGTCCACAATGGCATTGTGATCGGTGATTAAAGGGGAAGAATGCACACTCCTAATCGCCCTTTTTTTACAAGTGTTTAGACAACATATGTGGGCATCACAAAAGTGAAATCACTCGGTATAAGCTTTCAGACATGTACCGAGGAGATTATTCCTTTTAAGACAAGCCACTGGGAACAAAATTCGACGGGGACCGGCCGGGGAACTTCACCTCGCATTCAGGCAAATTGCCTGATCAAAAGCTGCGCAAGGCGACTGGAATGTTCGCAGGGGTTTTGAAACTCATTAACTATAAGGTTTCGCTTTTCTTTTTATTTCGAAGTTCAACGAATTGTTCCAGCGTGTCTGCTAAATGTTTCATGCTCTGCTTGTCACGCTGGAACAATTCGTCGAAATTTGAAACATAAAGAAAAGCGAAATTCTATAGTTAGTGAGTTTCAACGAATCATGCGAAACATTCTATCGCCTTAACAGCTTTTGAGCAGGCAGTTTGCTGCAAATGCGCAGGTAGAACTCGGCCGGTCAGCGCTGAATTTTCTTCCTGACTATTCCCCTTAAACTGCTTCTCCTGGGTACACGTTTGAGAGTGTGTACCAAGTGATTTGACTTCATGATGCCGACACGAGTGTCTAAACACTCGTGGAGTTTGAAAAGCGGTTAGGAATGCGCAATTTCGCCCTTAAAGAAGCGCGGCAGTGCTGTTGGGTGGGCGGCATTTTCTTTAAATCGGTCGCACTGAAAATGTCTTGTGCATGCTATACGCTTATATTGGCAGAAGCGAGTTACATGGAACACGCTATGAAACGCGCACTGCGAACGTATAGGATGGAAATTCACAAAAATGTGTGACAATACAAAATACATATGCTGCACAAAAGAAAGTTCCGAGAAATGGCGATGTTGCATAGCGACTGGCATGATCGATTTGTTATCTGGTTGAGATGGTCTAGATCACATAAATTATTGCGATACCTCACCGGACGCACTTTCAACGTGAACTGGACCATAATCGCGGACCAGTGGTCAGTGGACCCTACTGCTACACTTTTGTCAGGTGGACCCTAAGAAAGCTATGGACCCCAGTGGTCAGTGGACCCTACTGCTACACTTTTGTGAGGTGGACTGGACGTCCTAATGCTATGGATCCTAATGGTCAGTGGGCCTTACTGCTACTCTTTGTCACCTACTGCTACACTTTTGCCAGGTGGACCCCACATGGACCCAATGGGGTGGACCCCAGTGTTCCTGGTCCCGAGGGGAACAGGCAGTGACCCCCCTTTTTTCGGAGGGGGAAACAAGGTACCCAAACTGGGGCGGGAAGGGGGAGGGACCCGGGGAGGGGGGGAAGGACCCGAAATTTGGAGAAAAGTCATTTTTGTAGGTCGAGAATTTGGGGTCATTTTTGCTCCTTTTAAGAAGAAAAATCTAAATAAAAGAGGTATTTTGGAGATTTTTGAGACATTGACCACCTAAAAATCACTCATTTTTGTATGCCTAAAAATGCCATTTTTGGCTAAAATTTGCCTATTTTAGCGTAAAAATTTGAGCAGAGCCGGAGACCGGAGAACAGGCAGGCGTACCATGGAGGGGGAAGAGGAGGCCGAGGGGGGGGGGGGGGACCCCCCCTCCCCAGGAACTACACTGTGGGACCCTACTGCTACACTTCGCTTGAGATGGACGAGCGCGCCACGGTCCGGCGCGCGCGGCTTAGCGCACCCGCACCCTTTTTCCGCTGTAGGCGGGTTAGTGTACCTTCCTGGGAGACCAAATCGGAGAAGTTTTTGAGGTAGAGTTCTGACCGATTTTTGCCCCTTTTAGGAAAAAAATCTCATAAAGCATATTTTGGCGACTTTTGACAACATTGACCTAAAAATCACTCATTTAGGCCTAAAATGCCCATTTAGGCCTAAAATTGCTGATTTAGGCAAAAATTGAGGGCGGTTAGTGTAGCTGGCGCGGCGGTTAGTGTACCAGTGTACCTCGGCCTCGCGGCGGTCAGTGTAGCTTAGGGGGGACCCCCTCCCCCCCCCAGTAACTACACTGATGGACCCTAATGCCTATGGACCAGAGGGGTGGACCTAACTCGTTGGACAACCTTACCCTAGTGGACCCTACGCCACTAGAACTTAACGCTACGCCACCGGACCCAAGTGTAGCATGGTACCGTACCATGGGACCGCTAAACGGTACCAAAATCCGGTACACAGGTGGGGTGCAGCTTGATCTTGGAGAGCTAATAGGATCAAAAAAGAGGTCGCGATTGGGCTGGGCTCCGCCGCCATTGCCGGCTGGACCGGGCCCGATCGCGACCTCTGGACGGATCACTGTATTTCTTCAGTCTTCAGAGATCGGGATCGGCCGGCCGCGCCCGTGTACCGGATTTTGGGTTGTGATTGAATCACCGTCCAGTGCTCATTATGGTCCAAAGAGCGCGCACGTTAAGGGTCCCATGCTAGCCTTGGGTCCAGTAGCGTAGCGTTAGGGTCCAGTAGCATTAGGTGTCCAACCCTGTCGCTAGGCTCCATAGCATTAGGGTCCACCCCTCAGTAGGGTCCCACATAACATCAGGGTCCACCCTCGAGCAGGGTCCATAGCATTAGGGTCCATCAGTGTAGTTCCTGGGGGAGGGGTCCCCCCCCTAAGGTACACGAACCTTGTGACCAAGGTACACTCGGACACTAACCGCCGCGCCAGGGACACGAACCGCCTCAAAGTTTGCCTAAAATCGGACTTTTTAGGCCTAAAATGGGCATTTTTAGGCCTAAAATGGGTGATTTTTAGGTCATGTTGTCAAAAGTCGCCAAAATACCCTCTTCACGAAGAATTTTTTCCAAAAAGGGGCAAAAATCGGTCAAATTTTCTACCTCAAAAGTGACTTTTTACCGAATTTGGGTCTTCCCCCCCAGGGAGGTACACTAACCGCCTCACGGAAAAAAGGGGTAGGTACACGAAAAGTCGTGCGCGAGCCGGACCAGGAACTACACTAGGGTCCATCTAACAAAGTGTAGCAGTAGGGTCCACCAGTGTAGTTCCTGGGGGGGGGGGGGGGGGGTCCCCCCCCTCGGGTACGTCTGTTCCCCCTCCATGGTACGCCTGCCCCACTGTTCCCCTTCCGGGTACGTCTGCTCCCCCAAATTTTTACCTAAAATAGGCAAATTTTGGCCTAAAATAGGCATTTTTAGGCATAAAATGAGTGATTTTTAGGTCAATGTCGTCAAAAATCGCCAAAATACTCTTTTTATTGAGATTTTTTTCTTAAAAGGGGCAAAAATGACCCAAATTTTCGACCTCAAAAATGACTTTTCTCCAAATTTGGGTTCTCCCCCCCCCCCTTCCGGGTCCGTCCCCCCCCCCTTCCCCCCCCCCAGGTGGGTACGTCTGTTCCCCCTCCGAAAAAAAGGGGGGTACCGCCTGTTCCCCCTCCGGACCAGGAACTACACTGGGGTCCACTGACCATTAGGGTCCATAGCATTAGGGTCCACCTGGCAAAAGTGTAGCAGTAGGTGACAAAGAGTAGCAGTAGGGCCCACTGACCATTAGGATCCATAGCATTAGGGTCCAGTCCACCTGACAAAAGTGTAGCAGTAGGGTCCACTGACCACTGGGGTCCATAGCTTTAGGGTCCACCTGACAAAAGTGTAGCAGTAGGGTCCACTGACCACTGGTCCGCGATTATGGTCCATCACGTTGAAAGTGCGTCCGGCGTGGGATCGCAATAATTTATGTGATCTAGACCATCTCAATGGATAACAAATCGATCATGCCAGTCGCTATGCAACATCGCCATTCTCGGAACTTTCTTTTGTGCAGCATATGTATTTTGTATTGTCACACATTTTGTGAATTTCCATCCTATATTCGCAGTGCGCGTTTCATAGCGTGTTCCATGTAACTCGCTTCTGCCAATATAAGCGTATAGCATGCACAAGACATTTTCAGTGCGACCGATTTAAAGAAAGTGCCACCCCGACCCAACAGCACTGCCGCGCTTCTTTAAAGGGGAAATTGCGCATTCCTAACCGCTTTTCAAACTCCACAGGTGTTTAGACAGTCGTGTGGGCATCATGAAAGTCAAATCACTTGGTACACACTCTCAAACGTGTACCCAGGAGAAGCAGTTTAAAGGGAATAATCAGGAAGAAAATTCAGCGCTGACCGGCCGAGTTTCTACCTGCGCATTCAGGCAAACTGCCTGATCAAAAAGCTGTCAAGGCGATAGAATGTTTCGCATGATTCTTGAAACTCACTAACTATAGAATTTCGCTTTTCTTTATGTTTCGAATTTCGACGAATTGTTCCAGCGTGACAAGCAGAGCATGAAACATTTAGCAGACACGCTGGAACAATTCGTTGAACTTCGAAATAAAAAGAAAAGCGAAATTCTATAGTTAGTGAGTTTCAAAAATCCTGCGAAACATTCCATCGCCTTGAGAGCTTTTGATCAGGCAATTTGCCTGAATGCGCAGGTAGAAATTCGGCCGGTCCGCGTCGAATTTTGTTCCCAGTGGCTTGTCTTAAACGGAATCTCCTCGGTACATGTTTGAAAGCTTATACCAAGTAATTTGACTTTTGTGATGCCCACATTGCTGTCTAAACACTTGTAAAACTTGAAGGGCAATTAGGAATGTGCAATTTCCCCTTTAATCACCGATCACAATGCCATTGTGGACTGTGGACCCTAATGCCATGAACCTAAGTGGTCACTAATGCTATGGTGTAAGTGGCCAGCTATGGACCCCAGTGGTCAGTGGACCCTACTGCTACACTTTTGTCAGGTGGACCCTAAAGCTATGGACCCCAGTGGTCAGTGGACCCTACTGCTACACTTTTGTTAGGTGGACCCTAATGCTATGGACCCTAATGGTCAGTGGGCCCTACTGCTACACTTTGTCAGATGGACCCTAATGCTATGGACCCTACTGAGGGGTGGACCCTAATGCTATGGACCCTACTGAGGGGTGGACCCTAATGCTATGGACCCTAAGGACGGGTGGACCCTAATGCTATGGACCCTAACGCTACTGGACCCAAGTGTAGCATGGGACCCTAATGCGCGCTGGACCCTAATGAGCACTGGACCGTAATGATACGCAACCCGGATTTTGGAGTTGGTCGACCGGGCCGGGCCGGGCCGCGGCCCGGTATGCCTAAATTTGAACGAAATTACCATTTTTTGAACCAAAATTTTCAAAATTTTTGCGCTTATTCGCGCAATAACATCAAAACAAGAGCTTCTTGTTTGAGCCGGACACATGTGTTGCCCTTGACAGTGCTGAAGTTTCACGGGACATGCGTTATATCCTTCCTGTCTTTCGCAAGGAGTCTGTCATATTGGAGGGAAGAAAAGAAACAGAGGTCGCAATCGCATTTGCTGCGCAGCCAGAGTTGGGAATCGGGCCGGGTTCCCTCGGCCCGGCCCGCGCTGCCCGGGGGGGGGGGGGGGGGGGGGCGCCGCCCCCCCAGTCCGGGGAGGGCCCGGCCCGGCCGGCCCGGCTTGGAAAAAAGTCGGCCCGGCCCGGCCCGATTTTTTCGGCCCGACTTTTTCTGATGATATTTTGAAGCAATTTTTTGGTGCAAAAATTACTCTTTTTTTGCTTTAAAAATACCTGATAATCATGGAGGTCGGTACTAATTTGCAGAATCGCGAGAAATTTTGGCAAATTTAGCCTAAAAAATCACGGTTTTTTTATTGAAATTCGATGATGTCGGGCCTTTTCGGGGGGGCCCCCTTTTCGGGCCGGCCAGCCCGGCCCGGCCCGACATTCCGAAAAGTCGGCCCGGCCCGGCCCGGCCCGACCGTTCGGGCCGGAAACCTCGGCCCGATTCCCACCTCTGTTCGCAGCAGTTTTTAGTCAAAATACTCTGACCTGTGTCGATTCATCGCATCATCCACAAAGCACGATGCCGCGCGTTCCGTTCATCGAGAAATACAAAGTGCATCGAGTGATGCAACACACGCGACCCGATGGATGGCGTCTTCGCGGTCACGTGCAATCGGTGTTGCAGAATGGGGTTGGACGACATGTTTGTCAGCTGCAGGTGGGTCTCTCTGGCAGAGGTGGAGGTGCCAATCGGGCCGGCCGGGATAGCTCGGCCCGGCCCAGCCCGATTTTCCCTCCCTTCCCTTCTTGTGTGATGTGAATATATGCGAATGCGGGACATGCTTTATGTCGGGAAGCGAAAACGGATGCCCCCCACCCAGTTAATATGGTACCCAGTGCTGTGGCTAGGGCGTAGGGGGGGGGGGGGGGGGGCCTCCCCAAGGGGAACGAGAAAGGGGGGGGAGGGGGGGGAAGGGACCCGAGCGACCCCAAAAGGGAAGAAGAGAAGGAAAGGAAAAAAGGGCGACCCGGAACCCCCAAAAACGCGCGCCCGCGCGAAAACCCAAAAAGGAAGGAAGGAAAAAGAAAAAAACCCAAGGAAGAGAAACCACGAAAAAACGGCCCGCCGAGGACCAAGGGAGGTAGCCTCTTGGGGGATCTCGAGTAAGTCCGAAACCTGCCCCCCCCCTAGGGTATCTTGGGTCGATGGCCTGCCCCACACTGGCTGATGGTGGGGTCTCCCAAAGGCACAGTATCGCATCGCCGGTACTGTATGTGGCCCCTCCGCGCTCACGTGCGGTATCTGATCTGATTGGCACGGTATCTCCCCCAATTTTTTTCAAAATTACACCCCAAAGGTACCCTTTTTGGTCCAAAATGGCCAACAATCGGTCAAAATCGTCTAACAGTGCAAAAGTTTGCGCGCGTCGCGCGATTTATGTCATTTTAACCAATAAAGCTTGAATTCCCGTTCTTCCCCCCACCCTGGAGAGACGGTTAGCGCACTAGTGGTCCCGGCGGTACCTCTTGGAGCCCTCTCCCCCAGGAACTGAGTGGTGCACTTTCCCCAGCCCACCTCCTCTGAAAGGAAACGCGAGTCCGTTATCTCCCCTCCGGACCCGGAATTAAACTGGCCGTCACCAAATAACGACGAGCCGCCAGATTTTGACAAGTGAGTGAGCCACCAATGAGCCTGTTTTGAAATAATAAACACGTTTCAACAATGAATAGAAGACGTTTTTTCGTCGTGAAACTGAAACGTGGAACGAATGAAGTGCTGCCTTGCCATGTGTGTTCGGTTGCCCGACGTTCGCGTATTTGCAGCGTCTCACGATCGCCTTCTGCAAAACAACCAACAACAGCGCCGGTGTGCGACAGTTCATCGAGCACGAGGTCGTCGATTTCGCGCGCGACAATCCGGGCGTGGTCGTCTATCTGGAACCAAAACGAAATAAATCTCCGTACATGGTGGCCGAATATTTGAACGGACGACAGGTTTCCTGTCTTGAACTTATTTTATGGTTTCACATTTAATTTGAAGAACATGTTTTTTCAGGTCAGACAATTCTGCGGTTCGATGACACGCGACGCGATGAATCGATGGGTGAATTATCTGCGCACCAGAAGCGGCCAGCGGATTGTTGCGTTTGAACGGCTGTGGAGGACTGATAATCCGAGTATTCAGGTATATATTTATATTACCATATTGACAAGCACTTTACACACAGTCAACAGCTGAGTAGAGTTTCGTTAAAGTACAGTGATATTGGCCGCTCTGAAACTTGATCATCCGATGAGGCGTGCCACTGTTGACAGACTAAATCACTGGTGCCACTAACATCGACCGGCGTAACGATTGTTGCGGTCTGCAAACATCAACTGTTACGCTTGTGTGTCAAAAATAGTGACATCAGTGGAGTTAGAAATCTCCTCGATAAAAGATTTTTGATCTGATTTGACCAAATTTGGCGACATTGAATTTTATTTGTCGCAGGGCGTGTGGACTCCATTCCTCAACGATCCAACCGACGCGCAATGCGATGGTTTTCCAAATCAAAAATATTCCCAGCCTTCCAATCCCCCGCTGACAGCTACCGACACTGTGTTGAGCATGATTCAAGCATACGGACTGGAAAATCTGAGGATTTCCGATGTAGATGAAACTGAACAAGTCCAATCATCAAGATCTGAGACTGAAAATAACAGAGAATCGTCGGGATGAACGACCTTACTTTTCTCGGATCTGTTCATGCTAAATCAAGAGTCACTGCCTCCATGGTGCCTTTGCAATTGCGGCGATATTTGCATAAAATTTTATTCGATTCACCACTTTGTTTATTCGTGCAACTTGTCACCCAACGCACGGGTTCAAGGTCCAATTGATACTACTTTATCGTTTATCCAGTCAGCTTCTTCTCAAGTCATCAGTGTTTGTGTTCAACTTCAACATCACCGAAGAAATCACGGGTACAAATGTCGCAACGACAGCGTGTGATTCAGTTGTACAAAACAGTTAGTTTGCTCATTTGCGGGTGTTTCATTTTGTTTATCCTGGATGAACTTTCAAAATTCGACATTTCAACAGCTGCACCATCTGGGCCGCGAGTACCCGAAAGGTGCTGACTGGTTTTTGCCTCGGCTCAAAAATGCATTTCTGAAAAACAGCCACGAAACTGATCCGGCCAAAATCGAAGAGCTAATCGCAAGGGGCGAATTCGTTCAAAAGGAACTGGAGGCTTTGTACAAACTCAGAAAATATCGTGCGCTCAAAAAACGCTATTACGAGGACTGATGTGCATCTAATATTGTATGTATAAGTATATTTGGCGTTTGCTAGTCACCCGGTGTATCACGCACCGTATTTATGTCACCACGGAATAAATAAATCTATGCACGGTCACATTAAGTGAGGCTGAGGCTAATAATATTCTAACAGACAGAATCGTTATAAATGGTGGAACAACAACATTGCATAATTATGGTGCACAAACGAACAACAATATATATTTTACATCAATCACGCATGTAAATAGCGAAGGAGGGCCAATCGATAATAATATTACCCCTGTTCATTCAAGATATTCAAAGTTCTGCTCCAATGGCAACAAACGCGTCACAACGTTGCTTCGCTTATCAGTTGATATTAGCAGACTATTGCACTAATGTTACTCGGACACTGGACACACAGCACAACATCACAAAACCGGCCTGGTTAAAAAACAAACATCCTCATGCAGTAAGTGACAACCATTTGAAGCCATTCCTCAGGTAAAAATGATCTGTTCACCTAATCACATTGTTATTGAAACGTCAATGAGACCATGACAAACACGTTCGCAATGCCGAAAATGTAGCAAAGGTGTGAACAGAACGGGAATGATTGAATCACGAGCACAGCGTTTGACAGACTAACAGCAACAATAAAAACATTACATCATTATCACCATAATCAACCACGGAAACAGGACAATAGCAAAGAATTTTTGTGACTGCTTATTTCTCCTCCGCCTGTGCTCTCGCCGCACCGCCGCGCGGATAGTATTTGTCGAGCGTTTTCTTCGGAATTCGTTTCAGCATTTCGCGCGGGAATATGCGCAACAGTTGCCAGCCGATATCGAGTGACTCGAACACATCGCGGTTTTCATAATTACCTGGAAGTTGAAATTTCGGTTATTCTTATTACTGGGCCAGAAAAATACTGAGTGAAAATGACAAGAAAGCACAATAACCGACCTTGCGAAATAAAGTTCTTCTCGAATTTCGTCAAGAATTCCAAATACAAGAGATCGTCGGCACTGAGCGCCTCTTCACCGACCACAGCCTTCATCGCCTGTACGTCTTTGCCAATTGCGTAGCACGCGTACTGAACTTGGGGTTTCAATTGATCATTTATGTTCAAACCACAATGCCAAATGCGTAATTATTGAATACATGAATCAACGAAATCTGGCAAAAAACATCATCTCTGATATGAGCAGAGCGGAACACTTATGTTTTTCCACTTCGTTCTCCAAAAACATCCGTACTGTATGCGAAAAACGTTGTGTACCGATAAACTAACCAATTGATTTGAAACATCAGCGTGATCTTCCCGCGTCATTCCCTCCCCGATGGCGGACTTCATCAGACGTGACAATGACGGCAGCACGTTGATGGGCGGGAAAATCTGCAGTTGCTTTTTTCATTTTATATTTTGATTTATTATTTTAAAACCCACGAACAAAACAATTGTGCAAACCTGTCTGTTGTGTAGCTGACGATCGACGTAGATCTGGCCCTCGGTGATGTAACCGGTCAAATCGGGAATCGGATGGGTGATATCTGAAAAAAAAATTGGTGCAAATATTGTCGAAGTTTCATGCATGTAGCTAAGCCAATCTTGCACAAAGAATGTTTCTTTGGAAACAAAAATAGCCATCAGCTGATCGTGACAAAATAATGGTTATGATGATTGCGTTCAACCAACACTAAAATAAGTAAAAACAATCCAAACATTGAAAAACACAAAAGAAAAGACCGTCGAAACGCACCGTCATTTGGCATGGTGAGAATGGGAATCTGCGTAATCGACCCATTCCGTCCCTCCACTCGTCCGGCGCGTTCGTAAATCGTTGCCAAATCGGTGTACATGTAGCCGGGGAAACCACGACGACCGGGCACCTCTTCGCGAGCTGCCGACACCTGCACTTAGTGTTGTTGCGGTAAAGTCTTACTTTTGCTTGCATTGCCTTCCATTGAGCAAAGTTTGATGCAGAAAGTGCTTCGGTTTTCACTGAAGAATATTCTTCTGGTGGTGTGACCGAAAAGGGAATTCATGTTAACCGATTGAAGCAGAGAATTAAGGAAGGCCAGCGATGCATGTCAAACTCAGTCGGATACACCGAACGAACGAGCAAGGGCGATGGAGAATAAATTACTGGCCAAAAACGCAAAATGAACAGAACACGAACCTCACGCAACGCCTCGGCATACGAACTCATATCAGTGAGAATGACCAGTACGTGCTTCTCGCACTGATACGCCAGAAACTCGGCCGTGGTCAGCGCCAGACGTGGCGTGATGATACGTTCGATTCTAAATTGCATAAAGTTAACAATAAAATTCTAAATCGATGACACCAGGCTTGGCATTTGAAGAACTTTTGGAAAAACCCAAAAAATCTTACGTCGGGTCGTTGGCCAGATTCAAGAACAAACACACGTTCTCCATACTGCCGTCCTCTTCGAAATCCTGAATGATCAAGGCGCGTTTCGTTTTTCGCAAGAATTTCGTTCCAGCTTTTACCCAGGTCAAAAAAAATACAAAAAACAAACGTGCCTGCTTGAAAAATCGCGCCGTTTCCATGTTGACACCCATGGCAGCAAAAACGATGGCAAAATTGTCCTCATGCCCGTCAAGAACATTCTTCTCCGGCTGTCGCACCAGACCGCCTTGACGACAGATCTGGGCGGCAATCTGAAACGAGCAGAAACAAAACTTTGATCTTGAACTTTCATACTTGAACTTTGAACTTTCAAAACGCAAGAAATCTCAGCCTCACTTCATTATGTGGCAGACCAGCGGCGGAAAAGATGGGGATTTTCTGGCCACGAGCAATGCTGTTCATGACATCGATGGCAGAGATACCCGTTTGGATCATTTCCTCGGGGTAAATACGAGAATACGGATTGATCGGTTGGCCTGCAACGAAACATTTTGGTTTGGAACTCCAGTGATAACGAGATCAGCTCGATAAAATTTCAAAACATGAGCCCACCGCTTGAGCACATCACGTAATATTCACTGTTATGAAATCAGGATGTTTCAACTCACTTCGCTTGAAAATCACAAGCTATTTGAAGAGTGTTAACCAGTTCGACAAACCAGGGTCCGACAGCGTAACTTTGATAAGCAGACTTGCCTGTAATATCAAGGAAATCTTCAGCGAGCACCGGCGGTCCCTTATCGATGGGTTTGCCGGATCCGTTGAACACACGACCGAGCATGTCCTCGGACACGGGCGTTCGTAAAATGTCGCCCGTGAATTCGCACACCGTGTTCTTGGCATCGATGCCCGCCGTGCCTTCGAACACCTGCAGAATTTGGAACTACTTTTTGCGGCCTACACTTACACAAAACAAACGCTCGGCGCTGTTCACACATGGGATACACATAGATCTGGACTTTTGGTCGCGACATATATTTTATTTTTGTCGTTCTGCGATTTTCACGATATTTTTTGTTGGAAGAATTTCGGCCAAAGTTCGGAGATTTTTCGTAAGCAATTTTTCTCCCTTTGGGGCCCAAAATATTTCGCAAAAACCGAAGTAATACCGATCTACTTCTCAAAACGATGAGTAACACTGACATGTGACACTGCTGATGCCGACTGTACGGCTGATGGCGGACAGACACGCGGAACCGCGCTGGAGGGAGGGACGACGATTAGTCCAAGTGGCAAAAACACACCTGAACGACGGCTTTCGAGCCGGAGACTTCCAGCACTTGACCGCTGCGTCGCGTGCCATCCGGCAGCGTCAGTTGCACAATTTCGGCGAATTGGGGAAACTAAAAAACGAATGTTTGTGTAGCTACGTGCACGCACTACTATGGCAGGGTATTGAACAGCATTGTTAAATTTTTGATATCGTAACTAAGACATGGTAATGTCAGGATTTTGATATGGTAGCTTTTTTGAAAATCATTTTGTCAACAACCACAACCCTGCACCTGCATCACTTCAGATTTAGCACCGGGTGCCCTGCACCACTTGCCTGCAGTACAGACTATACTGCACACGGACACGACGATATAGCTTTACCATGACGCTCATCGCTGAAGCAAAGGTTAGGTTGGTGAAGTTATATTAATTGTGGGAGGGGGCTCAATTAATGGGGGCAATACGACAAGCGACACGACATTGTACCCTGTCCCACACAAAAAGGCAGACAACAGTTAACTGACCTTTACATCGTCTAAGATCACCAACGGTCCGTTTACACCAGTCACTGTTTTGTATGCTGCAAAACAAACCGTTTACTGTATTATCTCATATTTTAGGGGGTCCTATGCTTTCTCAATAAGTTTACATAGGAACCACATAGCGCCCAAATCTACTGAAAGCTAGCTAGCCAGCTTGGGGTATGGGTCTGGGAGTAAGAAAGCTACCTTGCAGACGCGGAGATAGAATTCACACAAACGGAATCCAACTGACGCGAAAATGCCGTATCATCCTAATTGTGTTGAGGTCTCATTTCAGGCTTTAAATCAGGCGTGCACGTGAGAAATGTGCACAGGTCTTCCTGGCTGGGGACCCAGTGTAGTTCCTGGGGAGAGGGGGGTCCCCCCTAACCTAAGGTACACTAACCGCCGCGACCAAGGTACACCAGTACACTAACCGCCGGGCGAGGTACACTAAACCGCTTCAATTTTTGCCTAAAATAAGCATTTTTAGGCCTAAAATAGCCAGTTTTAGGCCTAAATTGGCATTTTTAGGCCTAAAATAGGCGACTTTTAGGTCGATGTTGTTAAAAGTCGCCAAAATACCCTTTTTATGGAGAATTTTTTCCAAAAAAGGGCCAAAAATCCGTAAAATTTTCTACCTCAAAAAGTGACTTTTTCCTGAACTCTTCCCCTCCCCCCCCAGGGAGGCACACTAACCGCCGCTCGAAAAAAGGGGTAGGTACACTAACCGACCCGCCGGACCAGGAACTACACTGGGGGCGGGGGGAAGCAGTGTAGTTCCTGGTCCGGCGCGGCGGTTAGTGTACCTACCCCCCGTGTTGGCGGGGGGGGGGGGGGGTTTGGGGGGTAGCCCCCCCCCCCAGTACAGTAGGTATCCCCCCCTCGCCTGGTACAGTAGGTATCCCCCCCGATGTTTGGCATGGTACAGTAGGTATCCCCCCCGATTTTCACCCCGGTACAGTAGGTATCCCCCCGATTTTGCCTCAAAAGTGCCAATTTTTGACCAAAATGGCCAAAATTAGTGTAAAATCAGTGGTTTTTACCTCAAATTACCCCAAATTCGCGCGCTGCGCGCGCAAATACTACGTTTTCACACGATTCCACACATAATAAACACATAAAAAATTTTCACCCCAAAACCTAACCCCCCCCCCAACCCCCCCCCCAAACCCCCCCTGGGTACATAACCCCCCCCCCCAGGCCAGCGGCGCTGGTACAGTCGGTAACCCCCCCTCACCGAGCGCGGTACATTAGGTATCCCCCCTCCCGAGTACCTCCAACACTGCCTACCCCTTTTTTGACCGTGCGGCGGTTAGATGTACCTCAGCTGGGGGGGGGGGGGGGGAACCCACTGTAGTGGCTGGGGGGGGGGGGATGGGGGGGGGGGGTCCACCCCCCCCCCTAAGGGGTATCTATCTCGAGTCAACCCTTAGGGGGGGGGATGGGGGGGGGGGAAGGGTATCTATCTCGAGCCGACCCCAAATGGTATCTCGAGTAAGTAGATTTATGGTTTTCAAAGGCAAAAATAGGTGTTTTTCGACCTCGGGACCCCCAAAAATCGCGCGCTCCGCGCGCAGACACCCAAAAATGCTCATTTTAGGCCAATTTTCGGCAAAAATGTCAAAAAATACCCATTTTTAGGCCAATTTTGCAGTAAAATTGCATGCAAAAAACGGCCTTTTTTCGCCTTTTGACGGACCATAGGGGTATCT
The DNA here is from genome assembly GCA_030248065.1 of Rhynchonema sp. JSB1_4. Classification (NCBI taxonomy): domain Eukaryota; kingdom Metazoa; phylum Nematoda; class Chromadorea; order Monhysterida; family Xyalidae; genus Rhynchonema; species Rhynchonema sp. JSB1_4. Next base: position 3,471 of record JASAMV010007784.1, on the reverse strand, counting down.
TGGGTAGCCTCTGGGGGGTATCTCGAGTAAGTCCGAAACCTTCCCCCCCCTAGGGTATCTTGGGTCGATTGGCCTGCCACCACACTGGGGGGGAAGACCCAAATTCAGGAAAAAGTCACTTTTTGAGGTAGAAAATTTGACCGATTTTTGCCCCTTTTTGGAAAAAATTCTCCATAAAAAGGGTATTTTGGCAACTTTCGACATCATTGACCTAAAAATCACCCATTTTAGGCCTAAAAATGCCCATTTTAGGCCTAAAAATGCCGATCTTAGGCAAAAATTGAGGCGGTTAGTGTACCTGACGCGGCGGTTAGTGTACTAGTGTACCTTGGTCGCGGCGGTTAGTGTACCTTAGGGGGGGACCCCCCTCCCCCCCCAGGAACTACACTGGGGGGAAGGGGAAGGAAGACCCAAATTCAGAAAAAAGTCACTCTTTAAGGTAGAAAATTTGACTGACTTTTTGCCCTTTTTGGAAAAAATTCTCCATAAAAAGGGTCGATTGACACTTTCCGGACCGAACTGTGTCGATTGACACTTCCCTCTCCGTTTGAGACTTTTGATTGGCATCGGCATCCCCAAGCAAGATGGTTCAATCAAGATTCAAGTCGACAAAACAAATCAAAAGCAGAAAACCAACTTAGCCGAGGTTGTGTGTGATAATTTCTGATCGCAGCGGCCTTTTGCTCGGTATGATACTTTGCTTGAGACCCTGGTGGCATTGTGGTCGCCATTTTGCACCGCAATTAGCCTTGCTTTGTCCAAATTCCCGCCCGTTCACTTCACAATTCCGCCACGATTGCGAAAAAACGGGTCGATAATCTCTCGCAATTCATTTTAATGACTTTGTGATCCTCCACAAATGCTAACCATGGAGGGCATACCCCATGGAGGCATAAAACATGGCGTATGTGGACACTTCTTGACGCGTGCCAAGAATGCCAACTATTATTTTTGGCATTCTTGGCATTAATGGCATTCTTGGCACACGCGTCAAGAACTGTACATTACGGCCGGCTGTAACGCATACATCTTGACTACGTTGCCATGAATGCCGGGATCCCATGAATGCCAAAAACAAGCTAGTGCATGTTTTATGCACAAAATATATTAAGAACAAAACAAATAAGCAGATTTGCTGTTGTTACTATGACATAGACAAATGTTGAAAAAATATCACTTAATGCGAAGCGAACTACGCACACGACAAAACAAAACCTGAAAGCTTGCCTGATCGGAATTTTGAATGCGCGCCCTTGATCCTTCGATCTGCTGGTTCCAAGCTTGTCATGTTCCAGTTCTTTCCAGGTCCAGCACCGAATTTTACACTTTATTATTTTTTCGTCGTTCAATTTTTTCTGTTTAGTAATGAGACAATAAGTGGTCAGTCTTCAGTGGTTTCATCTGTGACGGCCGACGATTAATTCATCTGATATTTTAGTTTCAAGTTAGTTTTGACGACAACAACAACAACATGCCCCGAAAAAAGTCAACCAAACCACCACCGATATATTTCACTGAAGTCTACCGTGGTAACATCAACGATGTGCTTCGTGGCCGACAGACTGCTAGTGATGCCTGCAAAAACATCGGTTTAGGCAGAGAAGACTATCGCACGTTTGTGCGCAACGTGCAGAAGATCAAAGAAGGAGAACTAGAGTGGCCAGACAAGGTATTTTTAACGTCGCGTTTCTGCCACCATGTGGAATCGTCATTTTTCAAGCTGGTTGATCCCTCGTGCATTGGAGTTGCACGCCTGAAATATGCTTGGAAAACGTCACGCAGTGAACGAAGGGACAAAAAACAAATAAAAAACAAATAAATGCAGAAAAAGTAACATGCAAAACATCCCCAACGGGATTTGAACTCCGTGTGTTCACGTCCTGGACTGGACACGCATGCAACCAATATGCCATGCGCTCGACTGTTGTGCTCGTTCTAAAAGTTGTACATATACAAACGCATGCAATAGTTTGCCACACGCTCTGCACAGCGTTAGTATTATGATATTATACGCTTTGGTGTGTCTTGTGTGGATTAACTTGTTCAATATTCAACAGGTGAACTTTCAAGTTCGCCTGATATTCACGGCAATGAATGCATTGACCTGGCTTGGTTCATTTGTGGTGACTTGAAGAACACGAGCAACTGCACAAATTTTCCAGGCACTTGTAAAAATCTGAAAGGCAGCTTGAACAGTTTGATGTATAGTCCATCCACCAGCTCATGGCACTTTGTGTTGCTGCTGGCTGGTTTGTTCCCTTCCTCCGCGTTCTAATGAAAGAGAAATTGAGTGTGGCAGATTTTGCAAAGAAACTAAAAAAATAATAAAGCGGGTCGAAAAAGATTGAATTCGATCAAATTTAAAATTAAATTAAATTAAAATCGATAAAACACGTCGATTTCATAAAAACCACAATTTAGGAGCAAAATTAATTTTTTCGGAAACTCAATTTCTCTTTCATTAGAGCGTGGAGGAAGGGAACAAGTCGGCCAGCAGTATTACAAAGTGACATGAGCTGATGGACGGACTATACAGTATTACATACATTGGTTTTTCCTTCCGTGTTCAGGGCAATGCAATTTTTCAGAGCACAGGTCCATCTGTGCACACCTCAACCATGACGGCACCGGCGAGTGAACCCAACTCAACTATCAATACAACGTCACGTACCATGGCGGTTGCGTGGGTTGTCATCATTTGATTCACCTAGCAAAATAAAATTGTTTCATGACAGTTTCCTAATTCCATTGGCAAACAATTCTACAGCTTTTTCGACATTCTTGACTTTAAGAATACCACGACATAGTCATCGCACTGCCATGACCCGAAATTCCCAACCAATTTTTGCGATAGTCTTGCTGCTATGGACATTATTTCGAATATCAAAAAGTTAGCAAGGAGCTTCATTTTTAATTACGACTTCTATTTAAATCACCTAATCTCATCATTGACAGGCTACAACACCGACATTTACAAGACACCAAAACCCGCAACCCCCGAAATGCGCCTGCGTAAGATCTGCGTGAAGATGCAAGGTCGTTTGCTGCCGAATCAGGCCGGACTTAGTAAAGACAGGCCAATGTGCTATGTGCTCAAATCTGCGGTCCTCATCCAAGCAGAAGCAGTCGCATTTTGCGAAAATCAACTAATGTTAATCGATGACAGGAGACAATACCATCAAAAATCGATCATGTGGCGTGCGGATGACGTTAGAGGGAAAAACAAAAAAGTTACTGAAGAATGGCTTAAGGTCGGTGAGAGTTAGCTTGCTTTCTACAAAAGAATTCTGCGCTTTTCTGAAGTCTCAAGAACACAATCACAATCAATAGACTTATCGGATAAGTTTGACTTAGACCTTCTGGGACTTTTTTTGAGACTGTGAAAAAAGTAATCCTAAATAATCCCGGTGAGCATCTTCGAGGTAATCTGATCCCATCAGCACGTAAAAGACGGTTGTTCAGGGATTTGGA